>JPKZ01022848.1:1338870-1348999 GCA_000803305.1 Toxocara canis
CAATAATCGAAAGTCTAAATTTCCAACCACTATTTCGTGGCACATAACGAGCGGTTTGTGCATAGCCTCAGAGAAAGGCTTTCAACACTTATGAAAAAAAAGACCAATATATCATCAAATAAGCGCGAAAAAAAAAAGAAGTAAATCCTGAACTGAACCGCCTTTCATTTGTGCCATTCATTATGAAAAAAAAAAAAACCCAAAGAAACATACCGTAGCAATCGGAAGTGCGAGCAAAACGGGCCAAACACGAGAGTATGTGTGTGCTGGTACTTTGAAACATCGTAACGCATATATGTATGATGTAACAATCGTATAAGGTAGATTGTAGTTAAGACCGGATATAATGCGCCGAGGAGATGGTACAATAAGTTTATGCTGACGTTTCGGCTTCTTGAACCATAATCATAGCACAGCTAGCTCGAACTTGGGTAATTAAACCATTCTGGACATGTATATGGTTATTGTTAAGCACATAGAGTAAATGAAAAGCTGATTACGGACAAAATTGCAAACCACAGTTTAAAACAAAAAAAAAAACGAATTCTAATACGCTCGATCAATTCAGTAAGCTTAGTAAGCGATGGTGGAAGCTCAAAAAAAAAACGAACAACTGGACACCACTAAACTATTCTTGCAATCTTAGCACAAAGGAGTATCTGATGTATTTGGGCAATCTTAGGAAGAAAAATATAGGTATGTAAGCCGAATGAACTCGTAAAGTAAGATTATAATAACAAAATGCGATCGTAGTTCCCTGGTCTGAATATAAGGGAGTGATTTTTGAATTTCTGTCTGGTTGCTCATCTCCCAAAATCGACATTCATGTAACAACACTTCTCATGGAAGCGAGTTGTGCACTCGACGATATTTAGACGAATACAACAAAGCAGAAGGATGGCTGTGAGGTAGTCACCGAAGAATGGAAGAAATTGCACAGGTGAGGACTTCAATAATAAACTCGGGAATAATTAGCAGCCGCTATGAATTCGCCAGGATTTGAAAATGAACGCGTTATCTTGTCGCTATCTTATCACTACCTTGTCACCTCAAGAATTTCATAAACTGAACGGACACTTCACCACAGTGTTCGATCAAAATCTTTGTTACCTTTTAAGTGGGTTTTGTATGTGAATAAATGTAAGTGTAATGCATGTACGAGCGTTGCAGTGAACTTCGAAACGTCTCTTTTTGTGGGGGAAGCTCATTGTTGCAAACGGAGAAAAAAAAAGAAATTTCAGTGGCGCAAAGTAAAATGCAAAAGATTCGTTAAATGTACCTCATAGTGTTGCTGGGAGTGGAACGTCGTTGCAACGAGTTAGCTTTTTGTTGGAATTCTGAATTGCCGATTTCCCTAGCGGATGTTTATATCGTCGACACCTTCACAATCCTCAAACTCCACCTCCCCTTCACAACTCCTTCACTTGTTTAGCATCGTCCTGACATAAACATGGCCTCGGAAGACAACATACAACACTTACATTCGGCTGCAGCTCTAATCTCACTTTCTCAATTGAAAACTTTCAAATGCAAGAAGCTCTCCAGTCATTAAAAGCATCTCTTTATCAAAACACTCGCGTATAAGCGGGGAAAACATTTCACTGATTCAAGCTGAGTTTAACGATGAAAAGATTTACCAATCGCAAAAATGCGAACGTGGAGATTCGTTTAGAAAATCTAGAAGAAAACCGTGCATAAGGCCACACAAGAGGCACATGTTGCCAAATTGCCCTAAGAATGAAATGGCAAATACGAAATTAAAAGTTCATAAGAGTGCTCTGAAATACTCTTCCCTATAAGTAATACTACATGTGGCGTGGACAGCCTTCCTCCCCAACCCTCCCCAACGAATCTTCCAGCTTCGCATACCGCACATAAAAATGATTCCGATTCGGAAACAGCTGAAATCTCTAAGCGTACAGACGGAAGAATGTTTGGTATATCTGGGCGTTTTAAACCCACCTGGATCGTATTATGATCACAATGTGGAGACCGTATCTTAGGAAATTTTTTCCTTAAAAAAAACATGGTCGATCCCTCCTTTGGGATTTTCGCAGACAAATTTGGCTCGTACACAATACGCGATGTTCCATACTCGCCTAGTGCACACTTTCCCTTACCGATCTAGTACGTATCGGACAGCGTGATGTCCTAGCATGCGGAATGTGACGTGGCACCGCCTCTGCACTCCCCCTATAAGGTGCGATTGACTACTCCATCTGAAACCGGCTGCGCGTCACCATAAACAGCCGTCTGGAGAGAATTGTTGCACACGGCTGGCACAACGAAATTGCGCTAATAACTTTAAATTTTCGCTTCATCTTTAATCTACTGATCGTCAAAAAGAGCACGCGAGCTGAGTATCAAAATGTTGAAGCATTTCAAATTTCTTGTCTCTTGGATCCATGCAAGATATGTAATATTCCAAAAAAAAAACCTGTTAATGAATTTCCTATAAGGTGCGATTGACTACTCCATCTGAAACCGGCTGCGCGTCACCATAAACAGCCGTCTGGAGAGAATTGTTGCACACGGCTGGCACAACGAAATTGCGCTAATAACTTTAAATTTTCGCTTCATCTTTAATCTACTGATCGTCAAAAAGAGCACGCGAGCTGAGTATCAAAATGTTGAAGCATTTCAAATTTCTTGTCTCTTGGATCCATGCAAGATATGTAATATTCCAAAAAAAAAAACTGTTAATGAATTTCCCATTCTAACCAAAGCTTCGAGTTTCGGTCGATTCCAACTTAGACTATCTCACTTATCGAAATAGCAAACACGTAAGTTATGGCTGAATTCAGAGTGGTATAAGTGACTTGTAACTTTTCGCCATATACCACCAGAAGGGCGAATTTGTTGGCACAACAATCACAGCACCGCTCTTTAGTTCACCAGTTTTAGCCGCTGAAGCGTTTTGCCTTCATGGACAGTGGAAATATGAGGACAAAACAACCAAATACGTCCAGTTAGCGTATCACCATCAGTATGGTCCACCCTCACTTCCAACAAACCCTGCTAGGAGGTCATGAACCTTAACCCCTCTTTCACACAATCCCCCTTTCTCTCTAGAGCCCCAGGAACTAAGACGTTAAAGGCCTATCTAGGAGTGCGCGAAATTGGTTCCTCGGGACAAATCTGTTATGCGGTAACATTTCTTTGCTGAATGCATAAACATCACCTCTATCAGAAGCCCTCTTCCCTCCCGCGTTATAGCAGTTCCCTACACCGGGCGATCCCCTCCTTCAGCTTCTCATTTTGAGAATCACAGTTTATGGAAGGGGAATGAACAACTTGCTGAGACGAGATTTAGCCGATTTATTGCAGCGAAACGAATTATATAGCATTTTGCAACATCGTTTAAGCTTCGTCTAAGACGAAAAACACCGGGATTCTTGGTAAAGTAGTTCGTCAGCTTTAAGAGAGTTCCCTTGCAGATGATTATTTTTTTCTAAACTTCGAGCGCCCTATGCGTTCTAAATAAGGGAAAGCCCTTGGACATTTGCAAAGTGTCAATATTCCAGCTCTTCTAGCAGTAGTTCAATGAGTCGCCACTTTTCTAAGGGACGCCTTTCTCAATTACAAGGAAAGACGCCGTCAAAAGCAGAAAATTCTGTACATGCAAGGTGGTTAAAACTTATCGCTTGATCTGATATGTGACCATCAATCATGTTTAAAAAGAGTTTTAATGGTTCAATTAAACATAATGAACGGCCGCTGTTGTTCCAAAATCGCCGCCGAATTCTAGCAATTTCTCGTTGCACTAACAGCAAAACGGAAGGCAGTTTTTGATCAGATACAGTTACTCTTCATTCATAATTAAGGGAAAACGCCCGATTACAAAAGTGGTATTTTTAATAGCCGTTATCGTCATAAATGCTGTCGTATTCTCATTTCAAAAATGCTTTCAAAATTAACAGCTTTATGCAAGAAAATTCAATTACCAAAACCCTATGCAATAAGAATATTTTAGATGTTTTCAGAGAACACTATTCAACGACCGTACTTAACACTTCCTCTCCCTTCATTCTATTTCCACATTCTTCCCATAAAACAAGGGGCTTTCATAGGACAAGGCTGAGAAAATTCAAATTGCTTTCTTTACCCAATCGCTGATGATACTGTTTTCGCAGCGAACGAATGCGGTAATCAAAGTTGTTCCTGAAGGCACCTAAGAACAGAAATTCTGAAACGGAAAATGAATTAATTGCAGAATTCGATGGCCTAAGCGGTACGATACTATTTACAAGAAAGCTCGTCTGGCTCCGCGATTGTTCCTTTAACTGGACAACGCATCACTTTGAACAGTGACGAGTTCGGTCAAATGGACTGTCACACATCCACGCACACACAGAGTAACGGTACGATACTATTTGCAATAAAGCCCGCCTGGCTTCGCGATTGTTCCTTCAACTGGTTAAGGATCACTTTAAACAGTAACGAGTTCGGTCTAATGGACTGTCATACATCCATGCACATAAAGAGTACTACTAACAATCTTAAACGTGAAGCGGGTAACGAACAAAGCCTACTAACGCAGTACATTGCAGTTGTGGGGAAATATTTTCGAATAAGAGCGCGCAATGCGAGGTGTATGCGTTGTGCATTTGACGCCGCACGATGCAGCGATTGCAAAGAATGAGGAGGAAATAGAGTGGCGCCGAACGGAAAGTGCAATAGAGACGGATAGGGTGCCCGTGAAGAGAGTATTGATTTGAACGGAAAATGAGCACAGCAGAATGCCCAGCTTCTCTGAAGGAAGGATCCACAACTCACGCACCAGACGGCGAGCGTTTCTAATGGGCGCGTCGAGCACTTGGGCGACTGGTTGATGCAGCACAGCGTCGACGGGCACTATGCGCCTCCGGTGAGCGACGCGCATGGAGATCGAGAACATCGTCGCGAACACCGTCTACATCAAGGCCAGGGAGAGTACGTTTGCCATCCATATCCTTCCGGAAACTCTCGTTCAGTCCACTTTCGAGTGCACACCTCCAACGCTTATCAGTTTAAATCCCTTCAAAGAAGTTATTCATCTTTACCAGTAGGTCTTTATCTGATACTACAATATTCACTTGTGCATGATAACTAAAGTTCTTTTTGTTTCAGGTGGCGGTCAGAA
Source organism: Toxocara canis (assembly GCA_000803305.1). Taxonomy (NCBI): domain Eukaryota; kingdom Metazoa; phylum Nematoda; class Chromadorea; order Rhabditida; family Toxocaridae; genus Toxocara; species Toxocara canis. The sequence continues at coordinate 1,343,993 of JPKZ01022848.1, forward strand.
GAAGGGAAAAAGCAAAAAGTGGAAAAACTATCTGCAATTCCCTCATTATTCTGAGTGTCTCTATTTACGCTCAGAAATTGATGTGAGGTGCGCCGTGATATCTACCTGTATTTACTTTTTCTCTTTCTGTAATTCTTCTTCAATCCAACTTTAACACCATTTTTTACATGGCGTTTCTGAACTCCGGTTTGTTCTTATATTTGTCACGTAAAAATTGTGTTACGTAAGCTTGCTCTCACGTTTTACCTATGTTGTGTACCGTTTATTTGAACCTTTTCTTTTCTTTTTTTAACGGAAGCGCCATAAGCATTGCAGCGGATGTTGTACGAGTATCATATAATATCGAGTAGTTACTGCGGCGCTTGCGACATTTTCGAATTTGTTACTTATTTGGGAATCGCATCTTTCCCACCGTTTTTTTTTTCGCATCGGAAAGTGCCCGTCCCAAATAACAGGTCTTTTGTCGTGCGTCGACATCTACAGCATATTAATATGTCGCCTGTGTGCAACAACAACAAAAATAAATGGGCAAGGAGAGCTTATCGAAGTATTTCGTTGGTAAATTTGCAGGGACGTGGTGATTTCTTTTTAAGTTAAGGTCTAACGAGAACCAGAAGTTATACACTTCTGCTTGTCGATATTGTTGGCTTTACGCTTGCTTGTACGTGAAGCTAATATTACGTAACCTCATTCAGGGCTTGCAAATGCGTTTTTTTTTGTTGTCGAGGTTTTAACAATTGTTTCCATGAAACTGCCAACAGTGAGATAGATGTACGTAGTGCGCTTCCTTCCCAGTTTGAAAATTCCGCGCTACGATGACCAACAATCGAATTTCTCCTCTTCCCAAATGTCCACCACTTATTCTTCAACCTCCTTTAAAACCCGCTATATGCTTTTACTTCATCGATATCACATATCTGCAGCTCTGCAAACATTATTTTTAAATTGTTGCGTCCACCGTTTTTTTCCGTGTAACATTTGCTACTTTTTTTTTGTTAACGAGGTACTGTAGCATCTTTTGTCTACTTTTAATGTTTAAGCACTAAGCCGTTCTCAGCGGTCGATAGGTTCGGTATCTAGATCATTGACTGATGGGGGCGCCTAAATTGGATGTAAACGAACGTTCCATGTTCTGTCCAAATGCTGTATTTTAGAGCGCCCTTTTCGTACTGTTTGCAGCTGAGGCGCATTCTCAACTAAAGCCTCAAAAGAGGTCCCATCATCTCTTAAGCTTTTTTTTTTCTTTCAATTTGTGGTTATGAGTTTAATTTTTCTTGTAAACTAATTTTAAAGAAGGAAATTTTAAAATCTGCTTCGTTAAAAGTCTTTTTTTTATTTTATTAAACTTCCCTCACTCTGCGTTCTTTTTCTCCAGCTCTGCGTCCTCACAATATTTCGTTTCGATACGATTATTGCCTCCGGTTTTGAGTTTGTTCTGTTTTTGGAGTTGGTAATGGAAATAGTATGAATGCGAAAGGTGGCGGAGGTAAACGCGCAGAGCAGTTAGTTTCGTGAAATAGCGAACGAAGGCGAGTATGAAATTTGCCACTTGTGCGGAAGTAGCATTGGTGCGGTGCACGAATGAACGATTTAGCCATTCAACGTTAGCAGTGCTTTCATTGTTTTGCGTGTAATTTGAAACGGTACGTCGCTTTCTGAATACTTTTGACGTTTTTTGAGGTTCGTTTCTACTTCGGATGTGCCACACAATGACCGCATTTCGCGTAAAGCTTTTCAATCATACAAAAGAAGCTTTTTATATTTTCGTTTAAACAAAAAAAAAAGGAATTTTTAACGCGTTAAGAGGAAATCGATTGTAGATGAAAGAAAATTCATCTAAAATTTACCACAAAAACTACATCCTTTGGGCATTTCACTAGCTTCAGTGAATTTTGCATTCCAATAGTTGTTTTTCTTTTTTTTTTTTTTTCTTTTTACTTTTTTCAACGCTTTATCGGCTTTCTCATTGACATTTTATGCATCGTTGCTTTAAGCTTGCGTCCTTTCATACACAATTTTATACCCAATCCTTTCGTGCAATTTTGTTGTCGTACACACTGATTCTTCTAGCTAAAGACAAGCGACACACAACCATTTCGTCTGTGCACATCTTAAAGCTTTGTGTTCGGTGATCTCCGTTGCCAGTGTTAAGACCTTTTCAGTTTCTAATTTTGCAACTGATATTAGAACAGATTTCTAGTAGGTGCGTGTAACGGTCGCTATTCAATAAAAGGAATATTGCTTAAGGCGTTTCTAAGCGCATTTAAAAATGTAATAGTTTGTTAAAATGAATGCGTCCAATGTGCTCTACGACATCTTGTTAAGCGTTATTTTAAATGTGTAGGAATAGTTTTTTTTCTCTCTAAGCATTGCTGATACTTTTTTTCTTTACTTTAGAAGTGAATACAAAACGTTTTGCTGCCATGCCGATAAAAATGACTTTTTTTTGATCACAGCAATGCATCCATCAAATTTCAACTGCAATTGTGCGCAACATTTGATGTTTTGTGCTTACACATGGGACTAGGGTACCTGTAGTGGCTGGCTGCATGCTGATGCTGTCTTGGAGTTCACATTTCGGATAAAGGTCGTCGACTCGGCAGAATTAGACGAATTGGGTCGTAAGTGTACTGAACGTCTTGAACCCGAACTTTTGGTGTTGACCTGCAAATGACATTGAAAGTTTCAGCAACTGTGAGCTCCTTGCTGGTTTTTTTTTGTACTTCTGCTTATAAGACTGTAAGTTCAACTTCATATAGGTTAGTTCTGTGTCGACGAATTTCGCATTAACTTTAGCGAGTCGATGCTACCTACTTTCTTTTTCTTTTCTTTTCTTTTCTTTCTTTTTGAACTAGGAGGAAGTAATATCCGTGTATGAACCAAGCTGTTGTTTATGTTTTCCGCTAAATTTTTGCTTGTTTTGGTCTTTTTTTGTTTAAGTCACTAATTATCTATACGAGCCAATAGAATGCTATAAAGTCGGAGCGCTTTTTGAAAAGTACGAAATCCAGATCTTAGCAACATCATTGTGATCCTTACCCATAAGATTTTCTTTGAAAATTCCGGTAAATTTTCACGTTATTAAAAATTTTCACGTTATCTCACGTTATCACGTTATTTTCACGTTACACGTCACCGTTATTTTCACGTTTTTGCTGGCAGCTTATTTCATCCAAAATATTTTTTCTTTGCATGTTTAGATTTTGGCAACAGCTAAAGCATAGCATGCAGCATTCCGTTAACGTAACGTTCAGTAGACATATGCAGATTACGGTACACGGCGTGAATTGCTTACATAACCTCGTTGTTATTTGCATCGCAAACAACACTCTCTCTGAGCGTTGAAATCTTATGAAACTATCGAACGCCATTGTGGTGGCGTGGTGCTGCAGCATTTGTTGGAAGTTTGCGTAAATCGGAGCCTGATTAAGGGCGTCGACCCTATAAGGGTGCTCTTTCAGTAGTTGATAAATAAAGAGAATTATGAGTTTTTCATCTCCTGCAAGACTGTAGTACTGCTTTGTTGCCCTGTGCACTACATAAGTAACGGAGGATATTCAAGATTTTTGAACGTTCCCAGTGTTTTTATCACAAAATTCCCAACTCCTTCCTTTGTTTGTTTGCAAATTGGTTGCGTATCACTGGTCGAAAATCGTGAAACTAACTGCCTCCCCCCCCCCTCCACCTCCATCCATCCGAGTGATGTAAGGGGTTGCTAATGTATGACGCAGTTCTTTTTTGAACTTACTCCAAAAAAAGCCTGTTAGGATAATGCGCAAAAACAAACTTATGTGGCTTATGCTGTCATTTCTTGTGATTTTCTTAACATAGTTTAAAAAAGTGCCTGTTTCCGAAGTACAGAATAATCAGAATTGGAATTCTTTATGGTTGCGAGCTCCTATTGAAACGAAAATAATAAATCTTTGTTTTTCATTGTTCACATTCTCAATAGAACACTATTCAGTACAGTTCTGCGGTAGGTATACTTTCGCTGTATTGCTGCACTATTCGAGCCCTGGAATTGTTCTCTCATGACGCTTTATTGCCTAGTGGATGGGTTGGCAAAAGGGGTCATTTTGATAGCTGAACTGCGTTAATGTCTATTGTTGTTTTCTGCATACTGCTTCTTCAAACGTTTTCACGCCAAATCCACTTCGATTTGCATATGACCGTAATGATACTGGTGGAATGATGCACATTTAAAGCAGCCTGTATGACAGTCAGATGATTCTCGATACGAATTGCTCATTCCAAACGATTCGGAAATACTGGTTTCAAATTTCAAAAAAAAAATCGCTTACTTCAGCTTATATCGCCAGCTCATATATTCTTTAGAAATTTCTATTATTCAAGCCTAGGCGAGCCAAAAATCAAGCATACATAATTCTTGCAAATCTTACATCTAGTTTCAGTTTGCTTCCTCGGGATTTTCCGTCAGTTTTTTTCTACGTTGAAAATTGTAAACGTGGTCAGCCACCATTTACTCTCATCAACGATCATGGTCAACCACCTTTCCCACTACGCCATCACCGCTTGCAAATTATGAAAGTTGTTTGCCGTTCCACTACCCTCGTCGGCACCATTAGTTGTACAATCATAAGAAGCCATTTTGCATTCAAAAAAAAATGCAACAAACCGAGGTGGTTTATGTGCGACCAGTGAGCACTGATTCGTGCAGAGGTGCTCCCTGAGAAACATACAAGCGTTCTTGGTGAAAATGCTTAATTATTTCATATTACAGCGCAATTGTGTGCCTTATGACTTTTTAGTGCTGTTCTTTTGCTTGTCGCACAAGTGCCATGCAACTTAATAAACTATAAAATTTGTTCGAAATTTGGTGAACTTCCTTCGAAAAGATGCTTTTACGCCTAATAACTGTCGCCAAAGTTTGGAATTTGTGTTCGGCATACACGTGATACCATCGAATATTCTGTTCACAACTAGGTGAAGCTTGTTCTTGTTGGTGAACACAAAATGGGCGTTATGCCATAAGTTGCTATCCCGTGC
>JPKZ01022848.1:1355231-1379796 GCA_000803305.1 Toxocara canis
ATATAGCGCAAAATAGCAGCGGTTCACGGTGTGCATTAAGGTTGTGCTGAAACGACTATAACAGATACAAAATTATAGAGGTAAGGTGGTACAAGATGGAAGGTTAGAAGTTGAGAAGAATTTACAGTTGATGATCAAGACTACATTGGTCAACCAACAAAACTACAGTTATTGTGTTTTATTTCTGCTACTGATGGCTTATAATTGAAATTGGGAAGTTTTCTAAATTTCTTTAATGCATAACTGCCCACAACGTCAATTCTCCCGGCATTCTTTCTTCATCCTATCAACAAATGCGATTAGTGAAACCCATATGAAAATAATTCAACCAATGATTTTGCTTTCACATCACATGCGTTAATTTATTATTTTTGTCTCATTAATAATTAACAATTCCGATTTCTAATTAACAATATAATAATTTTAATTAATAATTGACAATTCGGATTTCAATTTCCGCAGTGAATATATCACAAACTACCTTTGTGATAATAGGTGCACCATGCCCAAAGATGCCTACAAATTACGCAATAATTGTGTAATTTTTTTTTGTGTTTAACGACGACTTAGCTTCGTTCCTTTTGTTAAGGTACGCATATGTGAATTATTAAGGTATTTATTTCTCTAAATATAGGTTTTAAAAACTTGCAGGTGATTTGAAGTTCCATTTGTATAACTTAATGCCTGGTGGATTCGAAGAGAAACGAGTGCAGTTCTATGCAGCTGAGATTACACTTGGCTTGCAACATCTGCACGCTGAACGAATTTTATATCGAGACCTGAAACCAGAGAACATCCTCCTCGATGACTACGGTTTGTTTTATCACGTTTTTTTTTTTTTAAACGATCATGTTAATTTAATAGGCGAAACCCCCTTTTTTTTTAAACAGGTCACTGTGTTTTCTATAGTTTGAATGACGTTAAACGTGGAGTGTCTACCTGATGGAATTGGGGAAAGGGCAATTACTTCTTTGCTTAGCTGCTCAACGACGTAAAAGTTAGCCCATTTACCGTAAAACTCACAAGTTTGCACGACTCATTTTACTTCCGTTGCACATTGTACTTCTTCGGGTTTGTAACCTGGCTTCTGAGGAACACCGACGTTTGTTACTGCTGTACAAACATTTTCCGAAACGGTTGGACTGCTGCAATCGTTTCGTAACTTTTGAAAGGACGCTGAGCAAGAATGCCTTAAGATACATAAAAAATTTACCGTACCGTTATAGCTATTTGCAAATTGTGTTGCAAATTCACACTGTCATTTAAATAGTTTACAAGTCCTCTGAAAATAATTTTGCCGTATCGTCGAAACCGTTAACGATTTTTTAAAAATCATTGCATCAGTAGACTTTTAACAAATCTAGAATCGTTGCTTTATTTTGCGAAATATACTGGGATGGTGAAAACCGAGGAAGCAATGTTGAGGAGGGCATGGTGCATTTGTACCGCAATAATGCGGTGTAAGGTATACTTTTGCGATTGGCGTTGAATGACGATGGGTGTGAGCTCTAAACACGCGCATCACCTCTTTTTGCAATTACCAAATTGCAATTAGACCAGCTTCACGTCAAAACAGTTCTCTATCATCGGCGATTTTCACTGCGTATTTGCGCAATTGTGCCTGTTATTATTATTTACTAACACCATGCTTGTCATCACCCTTAAACCTTTTTAGTATAAATATAAGTATAAATTCAAGTATAAAATATTTACCTAATCTACAAAACCATCTTTCATCATATTCCCTTTTAGCATTCTTTCGGTAGAAATGGCTCAAATTTTTTCAGAATCCTCACACTGTTGCATTGCAGTTTCCTCCTCAAAATCGCCGCTGTGTTCAATGAGATACTGTTTAAAGTATGAAAAAAAGACCATTTTTCAATACAATTCTTCAAACGCGCCTCATATTCCTATCAATTACTGTGGAATTAAAGGCATAAAATAACTGCATGCTAAAATTATTGAATAAATAATCATTTGGAGGCAGTGACGGGCCTAGCTAATTCGTGCAGCAATTGAATTTAGTTGAAAATTCTGCGAAGGCTTTTTATGGTGATCGATGTAATTTTTTTTTCGTATTTTGGTCGAACGTAGTGCGTAGAAAAATGGGTTTACGCATTTTCGAGCTTCTCCTTTATCAGAGTGATTGACGAAGAGCAATCACTGATAAGAGTTCTGATAAGCAAATTACAATGGGACTTACTGAACGTTTTTTATTTTTTGGAACGAATCCGATTGTTGGCAGTTGAGCGTTTCTAAAGCTCAATGAATAGCGGTTTAGAAACGTTTCGAATATGAACTTTGATGAAGCACTTTGAAATTTTTTTGATTTCAAATTTTCCTCATCAACTTTCATTTTCTTCATATAAGGGCACACATAATGCACCTAAATGATGTGATGGAATTTTTGCCACTTTCTCCGTTCATTTATCAGTAAGCCAATAACCAATGAGGTATTTTGTATTTACCAAGAAGGTAATTTTTTCGCATTGAACACGCTTTCCTAGACTTCTTCGTTCGATTTCTTAGTTCCGTTTTAATAAATTTGAATTGTTCAAAGTAGCGAGATTTGCTTTGTAATATTTCACTTTGTTATTGTGCACATTTCGCTTTAGAAATATGGCCTAAACGTTTTTTCTGAATGACTTCCTGCATTGTACCTTAAAGAGATTTGCTCTTCTGCCGCATCACCGCTTGATAATGCGAGAGAATTTTGTGGCTAATATTTTCTGAAATGTGCAACTGCTCTTTTTTTTGGACTTGAGTCATGTTAAGCCGAAGCGAAAAAGGAACTACAGTCTATTCGATTCACATATCTCGCTATTGTAACTGATTTACTAGTTGAAGCTTATTTTAATTAGAATTGACAGTAGTGCAAAACATAGAGAGTTCAAAACAAAGGGTAAGAAAGAAATGAACAGCAATTTAGTGTGGGGAATCTCTTTCAATGCAGTAAATTATGACATACATTGTATACGTAATGAATTTTTTCTCTCTATGCTATTTCGCTGCAAAGTTGTTTTGATCTGATTTCTTCTTCAAGAATAATTAATTATTATTAAGTATTCTGAAGTATAATTAAGTATTAAGTAATAATTAAGTATTCTAAAGGGGCGATTTCTACTAGATAGGCCCGACGGGGGCCTTGGCTAGCTGTATGCAAAAAATCGTTCACTATTGCGAGCTATGCTAAAGTGCTGCGTTATTTGAGCAGAATACTTTCTCATTTTAAAATAAAATGCTGAGCTGGCAATATTGTTCTCTTGCTCACTTACTTGCCTCTCGCTGTTTTGATCGGATTGCTCGATTCTTTATATAAATCGCATTTGAACATACGCTGGCAGCATTTCATCTTTCAGCGTCTCTGCGCTACCTTCAATGCGCTTCATTTTTTTTTGAATGCTTTCAACGAAAATAAACAGTTCATACTGGTAATATGGTGCTCACAGATTAGGGCGCACACATGGTCATCGCAGTTGTGGAAAAAGCTTCCGAAAAAAACAGATTTTCGAAAAAAAAAACTGATCAGATTTGCTTTGAAACTCTCACATATGTCTTACGTTTTTTCCCGCGATGGTTTGTTTTCAAATTATCGTCACTTGATGTTTTCTTCCCCCCTTATTCCACTCCTTCCTTCCCCCTTCCCACAGCCAGTCAGTGCTGAACATGTGAAAAAGCTGCGCTTTCTTTATAAATCTTTTAACCTCTTAGCCACCGCTCTTCATCTTCGTGATCATCGCTTTCTAAACCGATAGGATTTCACTTGTCGATGAAAGCACTCATTTTCAGCAAAAAAAAGGGCACTGATGTGTAAGCTATGTCTGCGCGTAGCTACGTCATGCATAACAGCGCTGCGGCCTTCTTGCATATTTGGGTTGTTTTTCTTTTTTCAGCTACAATTTAAAAGTTGATAATTGTCGCTATAACGTCCTTATCGCGTGAATACTCATGTTGTGGGGTTTTTCTGATCGCCCGTTTTAGTATGGTATTAGGCAGATTGGTTAGGCGGTTCAGCCAGCGAAGGAAACTTGCAAAATATAGGTAAATTGGCCTCTATGTTTATTTACCTCTTGCCCTTTTACTTTCATATGGACTGTATCTTATTTGGACTACACTGCTTGCACGAGTCATCTCAATTTCCCCACATTAGTTGAACTGCTGAACCGATTACTTTTACAATTTGCCGCCCAGTTTGCTGCGTGCTAAACTTATATTTTTATTTCGCTTTGCTCAAGCAATTCGTTGCATAGTATTGTGAGAGAAAAAAAAAAGAATTTTGACAGTTTCGTAAATGTTTTCACTTATTTTTTGCTTTGCTTGTAAACGCAAACTGAAGACCAAATCTATAGTTGCTCAGTTCATCTCGGCCAAATGAACGATCGCGATTCTCTTTTATCAAGTGACCATTTTTTGAGTATTGGTCATTCATTTTTTTTCCTCACGACGGAATCCAGTAGGCTCAGCTTCGAAAATCACTCTCATGGTCGCTTGCCTTTCGCAGTGCTTTTCTTAGGGTTTTTAATTCTAAGAGCTCTTTCGATCTTTCGACGTCGTCGATATACGTGTTAGACGGGAAATTACAGTACTTGAAGCCCTTTATCATATAGAAGCAAGAAATGACCGTTCCAAACTATTAAAATTCCTTGAATCGGTTGCGGGAGGGGGGGGGTGGGGGAGGAGAGGTATAATATGTACTCCACCGAAGTGCACACATATCGTCGCCAAACTTCGGCGCCATACCGACAGTCTACGAACCGCCAGTTCTCTCTGGTGTGCCACGTACACCACCAAATACGTCGAAAAAATTTTAGCGCATTATTCGAGTGAGCTAAAATTCTGAGGACATAGTAAAGATACAGCAGTGGTTTTCTCCCGCACTCGTTTTTGCTTTATTTGAAGTTTCAACCCAATGTAGGTCATGTACGGATATCCGATCTTGGACTTGCTGTGGAGCTAAAGGACAACGAACCTATTCGAGGCAGAGTAGGTACCGTCGGCTATATGGGTGAGCCTTTTTGCGATTTTTATTTTATTTTGTCTCTTCGAATACCAGCAAACGCTGGAAGTAAAAGTTTTGCAGTGGGTGTGTATGTATGCCTGTGCGTGTATGTCCGCGCGTATGTATGTGTATATCCGTGCGTATGTGTGTATGTCCGTGCGTGTGTGTATTTCCATGCGTATGTATATGTATATTCGTGCGAATGTGTGTGTGCATGTCTGTGCGTTTGCGTCTGTGTATTTGAATTGCTTTTTTTTAGCGACTCACTCGAGAGCGCTATAGTCATGTGTCGCGTAATGCTGTCTGCTGCAGCTAAGCTTGACGCCCAATAAAAGTGGGCACTACTCAAGCGGAAGCGTTGTTGTCCGCGACAAATCCGTTTGGTTTTGCCATCATGCGCGACAGTCGCTTTGATTGCTGTCTGCAAAGTATGTACACCTTCGCAGAGTATAGGTCGTTCGGGCATATATCTTTGGTGCTGCACTCTTGAGTCTGGTGTCGTATGGTGATGTTTATCATAGTTATTCCATCTGCTTGAAAAATGCCCTGTTTTCCCGTCGAGACCTCTACCACTTGGCCTGAATCTTCAAGATGAGTGTCCAGCAGAGGAAGTCCTTGGTACGGCATGGAAGATGGACTGGTTGGAAAGAATTAAGATGCGGTTCGCTAGTGACGGGCGGACCTCGTCGGAAAGAGATTTGGCGTCGAACAATGAAATTTGATCGGCGAGGAGCAAAAAGTCGAGGAATCGCCTAAAAATAGGAGGTGCCATGACGGCTTTAAGAGACATGGAGGTTGGGAAGCCATCAGCTGGCCAATGAGAGGGAGTTGTGAAGAAGAGGGAGAGGATGGGGGAAGGAGGGGAGGATGCGGGAAGGAGGGGAGGATGCAGTGGAGGAGAAGTGAAGGAGGAGTAGGAAAGTCGGTCAACAAGCCCGGAGGTTGCTCCGCTGAGGGCTACACGTCGATGTTTCCAACATTTTATGCTGCTTTGAATACTTCTTCCTTTTGCAGTCGCATGCAAATTCATCCTCCGTTGCAAAAATTAAATCTCTCATTCTTTTCTGTTCTATTTCATCCTAACGTCGTCTTGAGAGTTTGTGGAAGGGTAGCAGTTAAGCTGTCATTTAATGTGGAACTGCTACCACAGCATACCGCCCATAACAATTTGTTATCGTCACATTAGGTGGAAGACTTCATGTTAAAAGTTTCAGCTCCTGAAATAGTGAAAAATGAACGGTATTCGTATGGCGTCGATTGGTGGGGAGTGGGATGCCTTATATACGAAATGATTGAGGGAAAGGTATCTTTTTCATTATTTCATTTCCCTTCAAGTAAACTACCACGAACTGATGCATGCAAACTTTGCTTCACTTTGCTTCTAAAAATTGTTTTACTAATTAGATGTGTAAAAGTTGGGCCAAGACCTTGTGAGTGGGCAGTCGTCGACTTCATATCGTGCGAAAAGTTCTTCGCTGAAAGGTTTTTCAGATATCGTCGTTCTTTAGAGGGGTTTTATTCAGGAAAGCAGCTTCAGTGCTTTTAGTGCTGTCACTGTGTTGCTAGTTTAACGCGCCTAATTTATGACAAAATTAGTTCTTAAAAGAAATAAATTCCATGTGATTTGTAAACGAAATTTAAATTTCTTTCATCAATTCGTTGATTTTTCTGTACGTGCGTTTTCGAAACTTATAAGTGCGTTCTTCTTTTTTCGATGTTTGGTTCCCAAAACTCAACACAACGTGCAGTTCCAAATTTTAAGTGTTATTTATGAGCTTTGATCATCACTCCAGCTATTTCTTATTTCTTAAATGATGAAGTTCTCATTCAATGAAAATTTTGTTCGCAGCTTGCCCGCAGCCTGTGATCACCCCGTGGAGCTTCGCTTCATCTACTTTCCTTGTGTATGTGTGTGTATGCTTCTACCTTTGTTTTAAGCAGTTGGATTACATATCGTTAATGGTAATGCTAGGTGATAAGGTTAACCGATGAGCCAGGTGTTGGGAATTTGCCCGATTTTGGAAAAAAACCTCTCATGGTCTAATAAAGTTTTACATGACCAGTCTCTGTTTATTCGCTTGCTGGAAGCGGACGATGACATGTTCAATACGCTTCTAATTCATTTCAGTTTTTAGAAAATGGAGGTGTTGGGTTGGATTCAGTTCCACTTTGAACCGAAAATTTGTTCGCCGAAAAATTATTAGAGGTACTCTATGGATCCTGGGAGTCGATGAGGTTTAAAATATGAAGTCGATCGTCAGTTTGATAGGACGTTTGTGGGTGCCATCATCAGATCTCCCTAAGATATGTTCAGAATTATTTCCAGTCAAAAGCGATGTCATTGATGAACCCTTATGGGAGGGCAAGCATACTTACAGCATGATGCGAGCAACTTTGTAGAAATTTTAAAAGCGGGCCGTTTCATAAGCAGAAGAATGTTCAGACTTTCTTATAGCAAAGTATCTCCTAATTTCTATCGTTTCTGCATCTGCACCATGCACTTTTTGATCGATCACTTTTTACGTCTCGAAGTAATGGAGGTTACTATGTTGATGCACTCCTACAGCTTTAAAGCTCGTGACTCCATCACTGGACGACGGTTTGATGACAGCGCTGTTGATTATCGTTCTCGATGCCTGTGTGTGTAATATTTTTTTTAAATGATTCATTTTGTAGGCTCCATTTCGTCAGCGGAAAGAAAAAGTAAAACGCGAAGAAGTGGAAAGAAGGGTGCGAGAAGATCAAGAAAAATATTCGGATAAATTCAGTGAGGCCGCAAGAACACTTTGCAGGTACCGTCGTCCAGTCATCGTATTTTCTCGAGTTGACATATGAGGCTATTTTTTATCGAGTTTTGAGGTAGTGATGTCTTTTTCAACGACTGTTTATTGAATAGTACTAACTAATAGGCTCCTAACATAGCAGAAAAAAAGAGCGCAGCTTTGTACTTATAGTCCCGTTCATTCGTATGCAAATTTCCCAACTTCGGGTAATTAATTGTTAGCCCTTTAATGAGCTAAGCGAATTGGATGCGTTTGCATCGTCGATTCGCTGCAGGCTTAAAGTAGGCCACCGGCCAGTTTCACAAAATAGAAATCAAGCAGACTTGAATAAAGCCAACCACTCGGACTAACAAGCTAGCTGAAATGTTTTATTCAATAAATCTCGTTTGAATAATCATCGAACATTTGCTGCATGCAAGGCTTTTTTTTTGAACTGACCACAATGCACGTCGAGGGTAGGTAGTTTCTGTAAGTCATAAAATGCTAAAGATAACGTCAGTTCTTGGGCAGCACTACGTGATTGCAAAATAAGGTGCCTCTCGATATGCTTATCTAAGTGCCATTTGTTGTTCCCCACCCTCCCCCCCCTTCCCCGCCCAGAATTGAGTAATTTTTTGCACAATGGTTTTTTTCGTTCAAGAAACCATATTGTTGCATCATTGGCGTTTTGAATTGTCTTTAGCAGCCGATAACTGCTTTTGCAAATCAGATCAAATTTTCTTTCGTTGTTTATATGCAACTGGATTGCTATATACTGACACACTTGATGTTAGTCTGCAACTGTCTTATTAGGTGGAGATTTCGTCGTATAGTTGAGATTTGCAGCACACATTAGTAATACCCTCACTGCTCTTAATTCCAGTTTTTTTCGTCTGTATGGAAGGATCGAGGGCTAAATTTAGAGCAATAAAAGTGGTTTGCTTAATTCCAAAAGCTTCATTGGAATACATGGCATCAAAATACTGGAGCGGTGAGGATCATATAAAACCAACACTTTTCACTTGTTGTAGAGGTACTGGCTTATGCCCTTAGAAACTATGAATGAGGTAGAGCGCGATACGCAGTGACGTTTTCTTGCAAAATTGTCGAATATTTTGAAGTGACGTATCGATGTGACGTGCATGTTACGCAGATCAACTGTAAAGCTCTTCGCTCATGTTTTGGAACATCTTTGCTCTGAATAAGGAGAAAATCTTATGTTTTGAAATGTTTCTTATTTCAGGGGTCTGCTGCACAAGGAACCTAGCTTTCGACTTGGATGTCGTCGCGTTGGACGACCAGAAGATGGAGCCGAAGAGATGAAAGCTCATCCGTTCTTCACACAGGGCGACCCAAACACCGGGAGAGAACCTGTTCCATGGAAAAAGATGGAGGCTGGCAAGGTAATCAATTCTGCATGAAGAAATCTGACGTGATATTTTCGGCGAATCGTGACAGATTTAGCGGAATCTTTCTTAGATCCCATACGGCCCAAGAAAAGTTTCTTCGATGTGATGATATACAAAGTATGATGCTTCTGATGCTTAAACGTTCACTCCAGCTTGCTTCGCTGGCTCTTTCGGATGCTAATGATAAATAAAACGTTACCTTTTCGAATTTTCACCAACGCATCTGACTCATCGACTTCATTTTTCAGATTTCTGCAAAAGATAATTCCGCATCAATGTTGTAATTAAAGTATTGTCGGCATCTGAGGTATAATCCGATCGTGCCGAAACTGAGCGCATATACGAATAGACCAGCATATGCGACTGATACTGAGCTCATCTGCGCACCCCAAATGAGCGGGCATGAAGTGCCAAAGCTACTTTTGTTAAACAGTATTTTTATTCTGGAATCAATTAGAATTTGTTTCACTGCTTGGAAACGTTCGATTATGAGACGGTAGGCTCACATTGTTAACTTTCAAACTATCACTTGCGAAATTTTCTAACAAATTTTTGCATGCTAGACTACTGTGAAATTGCGTCGTATCTATTAGTTGGGTGACAGAATTTGTTGCAGCTGACTCCTCCATTCTGTCCTGATCCTCGAGCTGTGTATGCGAAGGACGTCCTCGATATAGAGCAATTCAGCACCGTTAAGGGTGTCCGACTTGATGCCGCCGATAATCAGTTCTATAGCAAATTCAACACTGGACGTGTTTCCATCCCATGGCAGAATGAGGTCATTACTACCACCCAAATATTTTTACAGTTTTTGCACTTGTCACATTCGTATATACTGAGTCGCTGTTACCGAATGTCGCTGTAAAAGACTGAACAAAGCCTTTTTCCTACTTCGTAGAAACTCACTTCTCTGAGTATTTCGTTTGAAGAAGTTCAGATCTTTGCGTTTTAAATGCTCCGCAACCTTCAGAAAAGGATGATACGGAGCGCAGTAATTAGAGCATTTACTGTTGGTTAAATTCTGCGAACGAGTGATCAGTTAAATAAATATGGCATTCTGCGGAGTGGCACTGGACTTGTCTATTAAAGCGAAATATTCAGATTGCCCATTGCAACTAAATCTCCGCAATGTTGTAATACGTAATAGCTACGCCTGTATTATGTACAATAGTAAATCGTGATTCTCCCGTACGTGTTAGGGGGTTGCGGATTCTGTTTGATAAAGCGTCGTATCTTAGTTGCCGGCAAACGTGCTACTCGTTTGTTTTCTGGATTTAGGTTGTCCTTGATTGCTTCTAAGTGATGTGCACTTACAGATGATCGAAACGGAGTGCTTTCAAGAATTGAACGTATTGGAGGTTAATGGTATGCTAGTCCCCGATTTGCGGCCAGAGCTACCGGCCAATTGCGTTGGGGAGGGGTCTGGTGCCGTTTCAAATAGCAAAAGTGGCTTCTTTGCACGACTCTTCAAAAGAAAGGCATGCATTCGAATAACGAACTTATTCTCACGTTTCAAGTCACTAAACTAAACTAACAAATAACTTTTTAAACTTTCCATCACTTGCTTTACTTGTAATCTGATTGATCTCTGTGTCTATCTCGAAGGGGAATAATTGTTCATCGAAACATTCGAAAAGTTAGCAGTTCACTTCGGAACTAAAGTGAAGGGTCATGACGAAGATTTCTGGTGATGCCGTTGAAGAGCGACCAGAGCAGAAAATAACGTGCAAAAGTCGAGCAACAACTTAAGCGAGAAAGAACGCAAGGGAAATATAGGGGCTAAATTGAACAGTCGATTTGAAAAAGAACAAAAAACGATGTTCATGTGGAAAATAATCGAAAACCAAAAGCACTGAAAACTACCAAATATTTCAAAACGGAATCGCTACTGTTATAACATTTCGACATCATATAAAAGGAAGTCGTACAGCAACGGATTGCAATAAGGTGGCAAGGCGATTGCTCCTCAGTTGATGATAGCAAAAAATTCCGTTCAATTAATCTTAATTTCTCAAAGTGATACGGTGCCCTGAGCTAAGAGCTTCGTCGAACTATGCCTCATCTCAAATTATGACTTCGAAAGCTTTAAACAGTTTATATGTTGCGTGGAAAAAAATGAACGCATTTCTTGCATTTGCCCGGGTTAGGCTGTCATCATATATAAAGTATAAATTACTGAAATCGATTGGTTTTTTTTTTTGAAAGATTCCTTCAGCAGGCGCATTTTACTGGCAAAAGATTAGATCAAACGGTTTTCCTTTGGTTTTTTTTTAACAGTTGTTGCATTAGGTACTAACGGTTTTCAGGTGTAATGAATGAGCGTTGCGATATGCCCATATGTCTTTCATTGTTTTGACCCACTCAGTGCTCTCAGTAAACGGTGTCCATTCGACTCTGCAATTATGGCACAAATTCAATGGTTCGTTTCTTCATAACTTTTCATTAGTTCCCTTTTTTTCACTCATTTTTTCCCTAATATAATTTTTCCCTCATCTATATTGTTTGCAGAAGACCTATGGCTATTTATTTTTGTGATCTACCACCTATAAATTCGTCTTTGCGACCTATAGCCTGCTTCATATATAAACCACTTACAACATGCACATTTATACGAATGGTACAATGCGCGGCTTTTTCTTCGTGCAAAAAAAAAAAAGGGCAAATGTCCGGTCCGTTGTGTCACAGTTTTAAAATATGTTCGCAGTGGAAAGCCAGTTATCAAATACCTTTTATGAAACGACGATTGACTGAAATGTTTGAAGCATGTTTATAGCGACGCTTTTCAAAGTTAACTATCCGTGCGAATGACCCAACTTTCGCATACGAATGTGCCCGTTGACAGGTAACACCTGTTTGTTCTTTTTTTTTAAAATGAGCACCAAGAATTGTCGGAAATGAGGCGATATTATGAGAACCTTTTAATGCTGTAATCTTATGTACTTCAAAGGGTGTCATTCGTGACAGCAGAGAGAAAGGATGTAAAAAACAGGGGAACTGTTGCCACAAGATGAGTCGAACGAATTTGCGTATTTAAAAAAGACAATAAAAGAAATGAATTCGGAGGTTTGCATTGAGTTCTTGTGGAATGTCGAATACCGGTTGTGAGGCTTATTTGTGACTCTTCAGAGAATGATAACGGTTGAGGTGACTGTGGAGTCTGTTGAAATTATCTCGTTCATTACTTCAACAAGTCCCGCGAAGTTCTCAAGACCACATTGTAAGGCGAGCCATTCGAAAGTCAACCAGCCACTTCTTTTCATTGTTTATCTTATATAAGTTCAGTCCGATTTATTTCAGGGTGTCAACTGTTGCGATAGCGCAGAAGTGCGTAATCGTAACAGTAAGTCTTTGGCGTGCCATGGTTTGATTCGCAAAAGTGCTCATGTGAAGTGCTCCCTTGAGGCTGCATTCGATTGAAGTTGCAACGGTTGGTGCTGTCACTTTGTCGAGCGTTGCCAGCATATATCGACTCGACTAGAAGAACGTTGTTCGAATGTACGCCGCACTGGTTTGATGCCCTTTGAATGTGGGCCTGTTATGTTGTGCCATGTCGTTCAACATTGCCAGACTAGCCAACTCATAACGAGCAATCATATATATTTTTTTTGTCATGAGACCAACTTAATTCAGCTCGATATTCTAATGTGGGCACTTGTAAGTGAGATATAATGCAAATGGAACAACGAAATATGAAAGGAAAGCGCTTAACCGTGGTTCCCTAAGCACCACAATAAGCATACAACTACGAAAGAAACAAGTGACCTTATTGGAACACTTCGCCTCACATAAATGCTTCAGACTCTTACATCCTATCGTACAATGTTGTTGTCCCACCGAGGTAACCATGTTGATCTGAGTGCTTTTGCATTCGTTCTCCGCTTGCATAGTTTGGCTCAATTCAGTTCACATTGATGTTCGTTGCCGTGCTAAGTGCGGCGTATAGTCTAATGTAGGAGTGATGACTTCTCGATTCAGTTGCAAAATTTGTCACTAGCATTTCGCTAACAATTTAACACCAAATGTTCTCCTTGGGTGGCCACCAAAATAGGTGAACCAATAGACCCAATAGGTAAACTATTATTGGCCGTGTCCATAAGCAGCATTGCGTTTCGAGTGCCGAATAACGATTTGATGCAGTGTTAGAGTCTAGGGTAAACTTAGTTTCCTAAGTGATGAGAAGCTTAGATGCTGCACCCTTTAGGCGAATCATTGCAGTCTTTAAAAGGTGGTACAATTGCCATAACAAGTGGCTAACTCGTATGTAATGCAGATAGTGCACAGGGATGCTACTACCTACGGTTGATCGGCAAATCCGCGTTCATGTTAGGTGGTTATTATTAACAGGCGGCGCCTATGCCGTAAAACTTTTAAACAGTAGTATCCTGAGTGTTCTGGAACATTTTCGACTCGTTCCAGTGGCATTGCTTTGGTACGATCTTACTTTTTCGTAGGCGTTCATATTTGTTCATCGAGCGACGCGTACGCTTTAGTTGTCACTGCGTTGCTTCCGAGCGCGGATATATTTTGCATGACCGTCTTTTCCACCTCAAACAATTAGCATGATCAGAGCGCTCGCGTTGTCTGCGCCGTCCTTCTTCGTTGCTAATATCACCAAATTGTATTATTTTTAACAGTCGGGCAATCTTTTTTCTTGTGTATTTACTGCATTTCTGAAGTGCTATTTGTTCGTTATCAGTATTTGATTTAAATAGACTTGTACGACCTACTGTTCCTTCAGTCACGCACTTCATTGTCGGCTTTTTTCGTTTGTTTTTTTTTCCTTAGCATAATAAAAAACAAGATCTCATTCCACTGCCATAATGTTTTTGCAAGGAATATAAAATTCTTTGTCTAAAAGAATCTTTCAAAGCTGAGGAGAAGGCTGCAATAAGAATCACAAAATTTGCATTCAAAAATGAAATGACGGAGAAATGCTGACAGAACAAAAAAAATCTTTTATTTATTTTTTCATATTGCATTGATGTTTGTTGCAATGCAGTGGTTTTACGGCCAAAATATACACACAAACAATTTACCATTTCCATGCCCCACTGAATAGCGCACAATTTTGATGTAGCTGACGGTCTTGTTTTGGGACAGCTCCTTATGATCGGATCCAAGGAAGGAGATTCAGACCACAGTTTGTTTTCTACGTTCATTGCCGCGCGAAGCTCGAATAGGAGAGGAATTTTGACGTGATTAATAGAGTGGACTAAGTAGACGATCAAAGCGCATCAGAACGCAAAATAGAGAACACATTCAGCTAGTGGTGGTCGTCCTCATGGCCGTTGACTTTGGCCGACATCCATTGCCCAAAGTCAGAATGACGGTTTATGAAGCTTCATATCATAACTCTTCCACTCTGATTCCACTAGTGTTTTTTAACATATGCCGAGGCATTTTAGCTTTAAGCATTTTCTTGGAGCTGTGAAGGGAACGAGGGAATTGGACGACTAAAACTTCTCTCCCCATTCAAACACTTTCCTTCAAAACATTTACGTTGCAAATGTTGGCGTTCCTATCGAGGAGCTATTCCTAGATGTGACCGTCTTCGTTGGGGTGCACAAAATGCGCTTCGACAAATCGTTCGTAACAGTGTTTAGTTTGTTTTGCATCATCAATTGAATTTCTCATCGTCACAGCTTTAAACGCCGTCTCCTCATTTTTGTTATAATCATAATTATAATTATTATCATTATTATTATTATTATTATTATTCGTCATTTGAAATTTCACTCCTTTCTTTTAATAATAATTTTCTTGAGAAAAAAAGAAACGTCGTCTGTTGCATTCGTTCTTATTGAATAAAGCGCTTTTGATGAAACGAAATCCGATCGCATTGAACCCTCTGAGCGTAACGTTCGCTTAAATGCGTTTCAATTGCTTCTCTTATGACTTACGCCAAGATAAAAGTGCAACGAAGAAGGAATGATTTTTGAATGCCTTTTTTATCGGCGGGTTCTGTTTAGCAAAAATTTTGCAACAGACGTAAGAAAATTTTCCGCTATCGTTCTGTGCCATTTGCTGTCCAGTGATATTTCGCTGCTCTTATCTTATCGGAAATAATCTCACACCAATTTCATTTAAGAGACGCTATGTGACGTTCATGAAACGTGATATGCTACATGTTTGGACGATCCCGTTGCTTTATATTATGACTTATGCCGGGGATGCATACATAGATCAGCAAGAAGTTGGAGGAGGGCAATCGCCGTCGGAGATCCCAAGCATGCTGCAAGGCACTACATCATTTTTGCATTTATTTTATCTTCAACAGTTGACCGGCTGCCTCAGCACTGGCAATGAGTACAATTGGCCGAATTCAAGATGTAATTTCTATGATCGGGCGCCATGATAAGTAATTTTGCTTGATTTCACGCGTTGACTAAGAAGAGTTTTGTTGCTTCGCGTTGTTCATGCTCGTTCATACCATTTAATCGCTGTTGAACTGTGTCGAAAAATTGCAAGAAAATTAGAATGAATTCATAATACATACATATATGATAGAATACGATAAGATGAATCTTATACGATGAAAAAAGGTGACAAATCTTATACGCCGTGGAAATAGCCTCATCAATCAATGTGAGGGGAAGAGAATGAGTTACTATTGAGCGCTGATACTTAAAAAATTAGCATCCATACGATTAAACTAGGCGTCTCAAAAGTCTCGAAGATCGACGATATGTTCGGAATCGATTTTTGATAACGTATAACTTCTAAAAGGCTTCATAAGCCATAAAGTTCTCATTTGAAGAGTTCTGAATCGAGATTATAAAATATTCTATAGCCCCTCAAAATAGCAGTTAATTTTCGATTCGCTTGCAAATTTTAAGACATAGAGTGATAGGCGATTGATAGATAGGCAAGCACCGCAAAAGATGGAGAATTTTGGAAAATTTTCGAAAGAAAGTTTCCGAAAAGGTAAAATTTTCGCCACATTCGGAGCTTTGTAATTGATTTCCGTTAAGAGCGGCACTTTCGCGGCCTGTAACTATCTTCCGATAATTTTGTTGCAAAAAAATTCTCGATATTTAAATGAAAGATGGCCATGATGGCATGAACAGCATTCGACTGTTGGAAGGATCGAGAATAAAGTAGGTGGGAAGCCTTATTGATGGGGAGCTTTTTCGAGCAAAGATCTCCAAAAAGCACGTGGTTTTTGGTTACGCCAAAACTAACTTTTTTCAAAAGCGATATACAGCTAGCTTTTCGTGCATGTGACTCGCCAATTTGCTGGTCGGCTGCCGTAGAGACACCTCCGTAAAGTACGTTTACCGTTATCGCTGTATAGCGTCATTTGCATTCATACTTTAACTGATTCGACTATTTAGAAGAATCTTCGAGTTCAGTGAATCTCCAACATTCACTGGATCTTCACAAGCGAGATCCCCTGGTGGCAGTCATCTCATCCTTATATCTCGGCTGATAAGTTTGATTGCCCCAGATTTGTTGACCATTCGCAGTGGGTGTCGTACAAAAGCTTTTAGGCGTCTGAATTTATTTTTCGGCAAATCAGTGGTTTTAATTGAAAAAATTTATTTGTTCACGGCTGAACAAGATCAAAACATTCACGTATAACGCTTACCTGAAATGACTGCTCCCAACAATTCTGCCAGTCCGGCTAACATCGACACAGCATCTGCGTTACTATTCTGAATAAGATCAATGCGCTGCTCAATATCGGCGTAGCCTGGAGCTCACTTGGCCAGCTTTCTTCGCATTATCTCTTTGTACTGCAACTCTGGCGCGACCACCAAAATGTT
Source organism: Toxocara canis (assembly GCA_000803305.1). NCBI lineage: Eukaryota > Metazoa > Nematoda > Chromadorea > Rhabditida > Toxocaridae > Toxocara > Toxocara canis. Next base: position 1,372,168 of record JPKZ01022848.1, read on the forward strand.
TTATTGCTAGCTTTGCTTGCCATGTTTCAAAGTTGCCCCACGTTGCGTTAATTTCACCTGAGAACTGTTTTCGTTCCACTGTGCTGCCATCACCATTAAAGTTTTCAGCTCATTTGCGTCCGTAATTATGAAATTCCGTTCGCCAGCTTGCGTTATCTTTAATTTTCGCGCTCGTTCAGTGGTATAATTCTTATTCGCCGATTTCACCAACCAGAACTTCGATGGACAATAAAAATAATTTTAAAAAAAAGGTTTCGCGTGCTATTCGAGAATACGGAGTAATTACCATCCTTCGAGCAATTCTGAGTGCAGAATGGCGCTGTAATGAAAACAAACGAAATTTTTTAAACAACAATTCAGCAAATTTCGACATTGTTGAGTGAGAAAAAGTTCTAACTTAGACATTGCGCAAATGGTTTAGTTCTTTCACAGTGGGATGCTGTGATCGAGTAGCAACTTTTCAATCGTCCATCAAGAGTTCAGTGCGGGATGGCAGACTGATCGCAAGGCCTGATAGTTTGCTCTACGATACTCATATGACGAGCAGTGACTGAAAAACTCACTCTTCAGTAATTCGTTCGTTGGTTCTTTGGCAAAACGAGAAGCAGCGGCAGCAGTAGCGAATAAGTGAACACCCGCTGTGAAAAGATGCAGGTGTGGATGAAGAGAAGATGGTGAGGTGAAGTGAGGATGGGATAAGAGTAACAGTTGCAGATGCAAAGAGATGTGGGGTGCAGGAAACCTCGACGAGAGAGTCTTCCCTTTGGCTATCAGACCACTCCGTCCGTGGTTTTCTGTTAGGAACCGAAGGCCAGAGTTTAACCCAGGCTACTTTCGTTGACCAATCTAGCCAGCCTTCCAGCTCCGCTGATCGTTCCGCATCTCGCATCCATCTCTTTATTGTCCCTCATGTTGTTGCCATCATTTCTGCTCTTCAGTTTTCAACTTCTGTTGGTGACTTGTTGGTTTTCATTTCTCGTTGTCGCTACCGGGACGCCTAGCATCTTTTTGCCATGCCGTGACGCCAGCCGATCTTTATAGTGGAATTCGCCAATCGCGACTCGCCAACTAACTTTCGTCGTATCGCGACTCGCCAACTAACTTTCGTCATATATATATATATATATATATACATGTATATGTACATATATGTATTGCTACATTAGCGGCAATATATTTACCGCATTAGCGGCAACTTGCAAATTTCAATGTTTCATGCCATTCTGTGCGATTGTTCACCGGTATCCTTCGGAGACAATTAAGTGATGCATTTGAACGTGGATTCAGAAGAGGCTACGTGGTGCTTATACATGTATATTTATATTTATATATATATTCGTGCCCGGCCATACTGTCCTCAGCGGAAAAGCAGCAAAATTAACGATGTACGAGATGTACGATATTGGGTGAATCGGGAACATTAATGACATGATCAACATCATTGCGTTCTCCTTCATCTGAAATCATTTCATCAATTTTTGAATTTATGGAAGCGTGAAGAGCCATGACGAACCGAAGAATCTGTAAAGGTTTATGGAGAGGCGTTCAGTTGGCGAGAGATTTTTGGGATTGGCTTTCATCGAGTGAAGAGTATTTTTATGCATGATGAGTTCGTAAAGACCAGTAGGGAGTCAATAATGCGCACTAGGAGTGTCTGTAAAGATCTATGAAGAGGTGTTTAGCTAGGAGAAAGTTTCGCAGCAAATGCCCAAATGAGTAGTGGCAACTAAGTTAATGATGAGCGAAGGGATGACGCTCACCCAATTGGTATCGTTAGCGTTGAGGAGCCTGACTTATCATCACACTCGCACTAACACGATGGGCGATTGCGACGGCTGCATTGTCACCATCAATATCTCTGATTCGGTGCCACTGGTTTGTAATTGTTTCTGTTCCTGTTCGTACCTCATTTTATCCACTTTCCACTGTCCCCTTCCCGCACCGATCCACTCCAACGTGCATTCATGATCCCGTCATGATCACTGGTGTGCTACACGGATTACATACTCTGACGGATAGCGGTTCTTCGAGTTTTCGCTCCCAGACTCTTGCGTCGGAACGTTCTCCACCGGACGTCTCCCAATCGTAGTCTCTCTGCCCTGCTGAAAGCCGCATCTAAGGAATAAAGTGCTTCTCAACTTACTTCTGCCTTTTCGAATTTCCGTCACATTCGTTCTCTGCGGAAAACCGCTCCATGCAAGCGATAGTGGACACCATAAAAGTGCACTTTTCCAGAAATGATAACACCGATATCGGGAGAAAAGTAGCGTCGCGTTATTTGCAATAGGAACCCCGAAAATATGAGCTTCCTGTCCAAAATCAGTTTAATCGAAACTGCGATTAAAAGTTCGTCCACATAATTCAAACGTAGCAATAGTGAGTATCCAAATCATTATTACGGTCACTGCCTTTTTGGCCCAACACGTCCGTTCGATCGGCCTGATTGGAAGGAGTTGCTATAGTGATAGGGATAGGATTATACTGAGAAGCCTCCAAAAGGTCTATGAACCCATTGCGCGCTACAGCTTTAGCTCGTAGTGCTGCTGAAAGGTTACTTTATTTGTCCATGAAGAAAACCAACCCTTCACGCACTCTCGCTAGAAGCAATGACGCCGGCGCGTAAGCGTAGCGGTCGCAAGAGAGCGCCACGACCTCTGCCGGAAGGTGCTTTTAGCGGTGTCGGTGTTGGACGTGGTGACTGAAGTCTTTACGGTCACAAGAGTGGTACTTATGGCTATGGAAGTCATATCCACCGATCTTCTGGATGGGCCATGGCGCTTTTTTTCTTATCACGGTGAAAGTCAAGCACATTCCACCTTGCTACCTCTAAAGTTCACAATGAAAGCAATAACGCCTGTCACTCTTTAGAAACATAGTTATTAGCAAAGTGGCGAAACCCTTATATTACTAATTAGGACTGTACCGAATCCTGTTGGTGTTTTCGTTTCGGAAAATTACTGGTTCGCAGGACTGGGCGTTGCCTCTTTACGGATATTTGATGCCTGTGTTGGTCGCTTTGACGTCGATCACAAATTCGTTTCTTGTGATCGTTCTTTCGCAGAAACATCTACGCACTCCAACCAACTATGTTCTTCTCGCTATGGCGGTCACTGATTTACTAACAGGTACCTTCCGCAATTTTCAATGTGTTATCTCTGTATGATAGCCATCATAAGAAAAGGCTCTGCTTTCAAATTGTTTATTTTGGTACCCTTGAAAGATGCCTTACCCACTATCTCCTTAAGGTGCACATAAACCAAAGCACAAAGTAACTGTCAGAGCCCAGCTAAGTTCACTATTTATAATGACTAGGCATGCGTCCGACTTTTCACTGGTTCGTTTCCACAACGAAATCTTCAGTGTAATCGAAAACGATCACCTATTTATCAAACAAGTTGTTTTATTCAAGTTTATACACTACACTCGCCGCCATATAATAGAAATCAGTGCTTCCAGTTTGCTGCTTCATAGTTGAGAACTGTTCTGCTTTAATTTCAAAGATACCCAGGCTTGTGAAGGTTTTTGTCCTAACATAATTAGAATCTATGCTGTTGATTGGCTATAAGGCACGTTTATTTTGCAAATTGCTTCCAGGGTTAACGTCAGTTCCATGGTTTCTTTACTATTACACACTGAGGGGATACACGATTGACGAGAAGTGGGGTCTGGAGCCGTTTTGGTGTCATGCACATCCTTATCTTTCGCAAATGATACCAACGATTTGGCATACGGCTGCCATATGGCTCACGGTATTCCTGGCTATTCAACGCTACGTTTACGTGTGTGTACCGAGCAGTGTGCACCGATACTGTACACCGAGGACGACCAAACTTTGTATTATGACCATTGTCTGCGTATGTCTCCGATTGACTCCTCCGCATATGACAGCTCATAGTAGCCTTATCAGTATGGCCACTTTTTAAAAAAAATGTAACGTGGACAAAAATTCTGCAAATTAGGCTGTTTTTAGCGGAAGGCGTCGTATTTCCTCAATCTTCTTTAAATAAAATTTTCACAGATTTCATGCTGGAGAACCATTAAAGCTAAAATCTGCTAACGGTCGATTCTGCCAAAATTTGCATATATGAAGAATGGGGAAAGGAGGTAGGTGATCAAGCGACCATTTCAACCCTCTCCGATAATGTTCGATCGGCTTCGATCGGCTAGGCATACATAAAAGTTGATCGCGAAAGATGCTAATTAACCAAGTCATCGAGAGTTAGAAAGGCTAAAATTTTGTAGCAATGCAAATAGAAAATTGATATGTTATCAAAAGCTTGAAAATAATCTTTAGTACATTTGCCCTGTTTGCTCCCTAGTACACCAGCTAGTACAATACATCCAACTGTACAATAATTTCTACTGGTTACCCGACCCCCCGAAGATGAATAATATTATGCTTACGGCGATCTCAGTTTGGTAGAGCTTGTCGAACAAAATGAGGTGGCCGTTTACACATTATTATTCCTCTTGGTGGGATACAAAGATGATCAGAGGCCTCAGTTGCAGCAGAGACAATTTAAAACAATTTGTTAAGAGTACAGTTGTCTTGATGTCTTTTCAGACAACATTTTCTGAAGAGCTAGCAGCCATTAAATTTTTGCCTCGATCAGCTTTTGACGCGAGCAGCATACAAATTATAAGTTTTGCCCTATCGAGCTAAGAATCAAACAATTCTTCAGTCATTTAAGGATGAACTAAGGACGAGAAGAGAAACGAGCATGATTTTGGCTGTATTTTTTGTGACTGAAGTGAGCGAAAAAGCTCTTTTGAAAGAATGCGGCAACCCTCAGAAATTTCGATGTTCATTGTCATACGTAGCGCGGTATTTTCAAGCTGAAGCAGACGGCATGAGCTCGAAATTTTAGACGTGAAGGCAGGGTTCATTAAAATTTGGATTCATCAGTGAATTCCATTCCCGCATAGCGCGTCTTTTTATACGCCACTGAGCGTATTCTTTTGTGTGCGAGTTAACAATAGCTATCAAGCTTGTTAAGCCAACAATAGGGTCGATAACTACATAAGGTTAGGAAATTGTTGAAAGTGAGGAAAGTTAGCTATCGTTGGGAATCACCATTCTAGAGCAAATTTTGCTAGTAAAGTTAGCAGAGGGGCAACCAATAATGAAAATATGGTCGGATTGTGCGGGCGATTGAGCAACAGAGACAGTACGCATGTCTGTCTATGCAAATGCTAAAAAGGACAACGTCTCATCTTTTGCACTCTTTTATGTAAACTTTTTGATTGAACTGATAGAGAGCCTTTCCAAGAACCCCGATGTCCTAATTAAATGGCATCTGCTCATTGAAACTCCACATTAGTGAGTATCGTCATTCAGTGAGAAAGCTGGAAGGTGCACCATGGGGCTTGCAGGGTGTGCGCTATCGCAGTTCTATTTTGAAGTGTCTACTTCGTTCTGTCAATCACCCCCAAAAACAAGTCAATGGTGCCTGAATATACAGATGCTGCTTTGTTCCAACGGTCCTCAAGTAGTTGCTTTTGGCACACAGTTGATGGTCAAACGATTTGTTTAAGACAATACAGCTGCTACTTGCCTGCCATCCATTTTCCTAGAACTTCGTGGTCGTTGTCGTTGCTCACAAATTCCATACCTCTCAAGCATAAATGCATATTCCAGACTGTGATTATGTATCCTGCAAAATTTGAGTATAGATCACAAAGTCGAAATCTCGCTTTAGGTGAACGGAAAAACGGAACTTGGGAGCATTTTTTTCCTCTCGATTAGCTTCCATGCAGCAGGATTCGCCAAAAAGTGTGGATCGATCCGAAACTATGTTTCGCATCCTTCGTAAACCATAGATATGCCCCCCAGATATCTTGGAAGTAGCCTCAGTGGATGATGAGTTGAAAAAGCAGGAGTGGTCCGACAAAGAACAACCATGCGCGCACATGCAGATATGGGTATCGACACTTTTCGTCATTCTTTTTTTTGCGCGATTACAAACGCATAATCTGCGATTGCAAAAAGTAAATGAGAACTGGTTTTATTCAGTTGGCGGTCGTCGCCGAAATCCCCGAATTATTTGGGAAATATATGGAATCGCGATACGATGGCGATCGTGCAATATGTAACCTTCATTATGCGCCATGGGTACTCGAGGTGCTTGGCGTGCAGTTGTTTTACTCGATATACTATTGGTTTCGTGTCATCTGCGTTCATGGAATACCCTGTTTTATGTTACTGGTAAGTTTGTGAAACTTTATGCTCATTTAAATGATAACTGAAGCATCTTTTCTATTTTCTTTTATAAGTTTATTTGCGTTTTTTCCTTTAATCTCCTCAATGATCGTTTTCACTGTTCATTTATTCGTGTAAGTTTGCAGAGGCTACACTAAACCTCTCCTTAGTCGCATGCCATTTAGCTCCCTTGAATTTCCTTGACCTCTTTGTCTCAAATCCTATGTCATCAGATACTAAGCTCCTATGGCAGCGATTTTCGGCTGCATCTCACATCCGAACGTTCGCTTGCATTTGTCTGCAAACTATCCTTATAACATTCTTTCCTCTCACGCTTTGCCCGAAAATGCTCGTTGGAAGAGAGGAGAATAGTCAGACATCTATGCATATTGATGATTCTTGTTTTCAACGATTTTTGCTCGTTTCCTCCTCACTTAAGTAATCGTTAAAGCCTCAATTGCAACAACCGTATAAAACTGTCGGATCTCTCTCTCAGTACTATACAAATGCACATTTGTTCGCTTAGTTTGTTTTTACATAGTTTAGAAGCATTTATAGGCATGAGAAGAGATATGGCTGTTTTTAGATCACTGCCAAGAAGACGTGTTTCCCCGTTCTTTAACACAATCTTTAAGTCGTAGGTGGTCATATTTCACTGTTTTGATCTCGCTATCTTCAACGTTGGGAATCGTTAAGGTGCATATGCTCTTATCATAAAATTAATTACTCGTTTTTTGTGATCTTTTTCCACGTGACAACACGCGAGAGCATTTATCGCGTATGCACAAAACTCGTCCATTAAGTGCACAACCCTAACGTGCTTCTAGAAATTCCTCTAGGTAACTGTAGAAACTCCTCCAGATAACTCCTCCATGTAACGCAATGCTCAGCGCGTCTGTTGTATCAAAGATGTTCGTCATTTAACGTTATTCACGTCGTTGTGTTGTTGTTCTCCGTGTCTGTAGTACTGCAACAAATTTTGCTCTTTTGGCCGTCACAGTCATTATTATTATCTAAACATAGTTCTTTCTTCCGAAATGTGACCTATGTTTCATTTGAAGGCAATGCTGAAGGCAATTCCGCATTGTTTCTGCGACGGTTTAGGTCACCATTTTGTGTGGAGCGACATAATTTTCAACTAAAAATTTTCACAATTTCCTATAGATAAGAAGCATTATTTGTAAAGGAGGATCGAAAATGCTGGGAAGAAATTTCTGCATTTTTCATGTTATCTTTGCCTTCCATTCCACATTCACACTCTTACTTGTTCATTTATTGCGGAATGAATTTTTTGACGAATTTTGCTTTTCGCATCTTATGAAGACAACTGCGCATTACTGAACTGGAAACTTTTCTTGCTCAGTTGACTCAAAAAATCACGATAGCGTCATTTAGCGAAAAACCCGGAGATAAAAGCAGGCAAGAAGGAA
>JPKZ01022848.1:1380071-1426509 GCA_000803305.1 Toxocara canis
AGATGGGAGAAAAAGACAAAACAATGGGATTTGATTTTGGGTCCTTTCCGAGTAAATGTTATAGCATCGAGTAATTGCTTATTAAATGACAGATTTTCACATGTAAGTTATCGACTACGATAAAAGCGGCTGAAATCCGGAAAAGGAGTTTCATTACGAACAGTGCAGCCGATCAGTGGTCGTCGGTCGAACAGAGACGGAGTTCGGTTGCCACGGGACCCGGCCGGTCGCTGTATGCGACCAATAGGATGCTTTCCGTTATCTGCTCTGTATTTCTGATGCTAGAGGTAAGCATTGTTGAGGTACGGTATTGCAGCGCTAGTCGCGATTGTGGATATCGGAGAATCCTCAGGAAAATTATACTATCTGCTGCAGGATTTAACAGCTCTTACGCAAGCACTTCTACAGCATAAGACGAAACAGTTACTATGCAAACATAGATTCTAACATTTCCCGGTTCGCATTGTCACAGTGCTGTCGTGGTGGGGGTGGGGAGGGGGTGGAGGATGGTAAGAAGTATCAAAACTTCGTCAAACAAAAATCTGATCTCTGCAAATAGTCTTATTCGTTCTCCGCATTCCACACCAAAATGTGAGGTCCTGCATTGTACATGAACCACCAGAGCCTGTCTTACTGATATGAACCTCTATAGTCTGAATCTGTCGTCATAATTTAGTATTATTCACGAATTTCGACTATCCCGAGCGAGTCTCTCCAACGTGGAATTCTCGCAAGTACCCCTTGACATTTTCCTTCCTGTCGGTTCTGCACCCGACAAATCAAAGGAAAAATCGAATCAACTTCAGCCAATCTTACTAATGTGCACCTCTTCCTCGGTATTTTAATTGTCATACGAATAAGAACGTCGACCTCTTACGTACTCCAAAGGTAATTTTCCTTGATTTCACTAATTTCTGGCCTACGATTCGTCTCGTGTTGCTTATTTATGACGTTCTATTAAGAGCATTGAACTTAAGCATGTTGTTTGCATTGTTCATAATTCGAAGAATTAAAGCTTGTTAAGCTCTCTTTTAACCATCTGCTAACCAAGAAAACAACCGTCGGAAGCGTAGGGATTTTCGGTGTGAATTCCTCGTGATAATATCAAAGAAGTTTGACAAGAGAAATTGTCAAATGGCGTTTTGTGGATTTTTCATTGACAAGACCGCCAAAGGTCATTCGCACTTTTATTTTTCTTGTCTGCCTTCGTAATGCTGAAGCTTTCGCGTATATCTTCATGATGATCTATGAGATATTCCAAAAGGAAATTATTGCGGTATTGAAGAATCAGTTGCCGTTTCATGCTACAATACGTATTAGAAGAAGTAAATTCCCAATGCGCATAAAGAATGTTTCACTTTTTTACAAACGAAATTCGCACATTGATGAATTGCACAGATCGTCACACGGAACCGCGTCTGCTTTTGCAAGTAATAGCAGTTTAATTTTTATTCTGAAACACATTTGCTCACTTGCGTTCTCCGACCAAAGATGGCACTAATTGCGCTGAATGTGTACGCTTATTGCAAAGTGTATCGTAAGTGTGAATTCGTTTGATACTGATTGTTGGCGTTATGAAAATATTAAGACTGATAATTCGTAGAGAACGTTAATAAAGCGAGCGACGGTATGAAACTTTCAGATTCCTGCTGCTTTTATATTCGCTATGCACTTCCTTACGGCTACAAAAATGGTTCCTTGGACAATCGAAAGCTATCATCTGCTGAATAGAGCGCTAATAGTTCGGTTAGACGTTCCTTTGTACGCACAAATCACTTTTAAGATGTGACCACACTGCATGCTGTTAACTGTCGATGTTTAAGCTTGTTCTGCACGTGCTTCACCTATCAGTACAGTGGCGCCGTCGTTATCTAAAAATTAGTTTTAGCTGTTAACGCTGAATTAGGCAGTTAGTGAATGGTTAATGCGAAGCGCGAGGGAGGGGGGAGGGGGAAGGGGAGTGGGGATGGTCTGCCGCTGTTTTATTGAGAGACTGCCTCAGAGCATTTCGGAACTGTTTCAGAGTTACCAAGCCAAATTGTGCTTTTAACACAACTCGACGGAGTCGCTGTGTCACTGTGTATCGTCCTCCAGTGGGATCATGTATGCGTCTTGCTCGACCTGCTACAGTAGCACGATGCAGTAGCTAGTTCCTCGCAGGCGAATTTGACATGACACAAATGCTCATTTAAATGTGAAACAAATGTTACCCACAGAATGCTGTCATCGAAATTACAATGCAAGGAGGGGAAGGGAAGGGAATGGAGAATGTAGGTCACTGAAGGTTTGATCCATAATATCATACTCAAGTTACAACTAAATTGGAAAGTGGAACGTTGCTGATTAACATTCGTTGGCCAACATTTTAAAAAAATTTTCTCTTGATCTAAATAGTAACCAACACCACAAAAATGTTACACTGAACGATAGATGGTTGAAATAAACGCTTTAGAAAAACTGATTCAATATTCTTTCTGATATTGAAACGTTTTCGGTAAAAAGAAGTTCAAAAGGCGCTTAACGGCTGGCAAGGCATGTTCTTTGTGCAGTCCACTCTTAATTGCCTTAGCTGATTACTGATAACTGATAAATGATCAAAGATCGAATTAAAAATACTACTGCGTACAAACGTTCATGCCTGATCGACGATCATTCAGTTCTTGTTCGCGCGCAGTATGCCGGTCTAAGGAGGTGAAGTTACTCTCGATCCTGGCGCGTACCTCTTCAAAATGTTCACATTCATTCATCATAAGCTTCTCATATCAAGCCGTGTATGCATTATATGAAATCTAGCTTCTTCGATCAAATTACATCGATTTTTTTTTCTACAAGTCAAATTTGAGGGCATTTTTTTTTCTGGCTTGCGACTCACTCCTACTTTTTCCCCCATCCCCCCTTCAACCCCTATCCCAATCCGTTCTTCACAGCTATTCTACTTGAATCTTTAATCATCAAGAAACTCAATAATCGTAACAGAACTTTGTTTGGTCATCCTCGCAAGCTGCAAATTATCGTTTCGTCACCATTCTTTTCTATCTAGTGAGCTGAACTACCTGACAAACATACACATGTGGACATGGTTGCAGATAAACAGCTCGCCACAGAGTTCTTTTGAACAAAGAAAAAGCTCATAATGAATAACACAAAAGATTAGAACGCAAATTTCATGCACTAAAATTACCCGTAGTTTGGGCGCAAAAATCATATGCGGTTAATTCTCAGTGTTACGAAGAAATGGACACACATCCTGTTTTCTTCGGCTTACCGAACCTGTTAGATCTTTGCGCCTGAAGGAGGAGGGATATAATCGGGACTTCAACCAGGCAAATAACGTCATCGCCAATGATCACATCGACGCTTGTGTTGCAAAGCTAACAATTACCTCAATTTTTCCGTAACTCAGTCGGCACTTCGTATGAAATTCAGAGATCTAAAAGTACTCATGTCGGCGGCATACGCTTACTTCCCTAGCAGATGAGGAGCTAGCGTACTAAATTTTAGATAGAACATGTGACGAGTGCAATGCTTGCATATATCTCGCTTAAAGCGCCAATTGCATGTGCGCATTCATTAAAACGTCAATCAGCCTGTTTTTTTTTTTTAATTTTCTGCCAATTTGCAATCGAAAATCACTGAAACATGAATTATGAAATTTGATAGAAGTAACGGCGGAAGCGTATAGCAGGACGTTTTCCTGTTAAGTTTTTACATCGCATCGGATTTTTTTCTCACGGAATTACACATGCAATTAGCTTCCCCATCAAAACGAGTAAGAGAAAAAATTTTTAACAATTTATATAATTTGCGAAAAATCATTATTCTGTACGTTTTTTAAAGACTACTTTCAAGACCTATCTTAAAGTTCAGTAGTTATGCTACGTTTCTGAGATTTTTTTCTGTTACACTTTTCAAAATCGTTCCTAAAGACAACAAGCAGCAGCAATTCGTGCTGATTCTTCCAGTAGCCAGCTTTCGTATCATACGCTCATAATAAGCAGATGATGGTTTAAGTGGAAATTGGTTCAGCTTCGATATAGCCGGAAAATTTTGTTATGGATGGATTGGCGATCATTCCGTAAACGCTTTTAACTCCAAAAAGGTCTTTAAACAGTTGAAAGTTTTGTCAACATTGACACATATGTCAACAATGGCTTCTATCGACGTGAAGCCACTTGAGAACCGTTTTATAATGACGATATGCGCTCGTTGTTGCGAACGCCTTTTCAAGTATGATAAAGTCGATTTGAGATGAACCCAAGGGAAGAAGGCGGCAAGAAATGATGAAAAATTGAATTATACACATGCGTACCCCTACTTCAACAACGCTTGCCTGTTTATTCATTCAGTGCAAGGCAATCAATTTGAAAAGTGTGCATCTGTGTTGCGTTACTTCGAACAACGCTTTCGAAATATTCACTCGACTCTCATCTACCTAATTATACTGTACTTTGAAACGTTTATTCAACGCTCCTCCTCTCTCAGAAACCCCATTGCACCTCTAATCGGTCTAGTGTGCCTTCTCGCATCAGATACAGACGTTAGCAATCCGAAATGTAGGCCAGCCAAGGCAGAGATGTTGCTGAACCGTTCGCCTAAAGTGTTTTCCGATATGAGCGCATAAAAAGTAATTTTTGAAGTAGAACTGATTTTTTTGCCCATCCTACCATCCTACCCTGAGGTTGTTCTCGCAGTATAGGGGAAATTTTCGCGCAGCATAACTTCTGGTGCAGATTCAGCATCATTGATCGTGGTGTTTTTTTTTGACGGAGCTAACACCCACCATCAAACTGCTCATCACAGCAGCATTGAAATGAAATATATTCAGCTTTATCTGTGTCGAGCACACATTTGCGCTGACAGTTTAAAAAACTTGTTACCTCATCTGTCGCTTCAAACTCAATTTGGACGATATGGCAAAAATGCGGTATCGACGGACCGTTGCAGTCATCCCCAAATCTGAACTCGTGCATTTACTTCTGGCATGATCGGTAGTGCGGTATCGGCGGACCGTTGCAGTCATCCCCAAATCTGAAATCGTGCATTTATTTCTGGCATGATCGGTAATGCGGTATCGGCAGACCGCTGCAGTCATCCCCAAATCTGAAATCGCATTTATTTCTGGCATGATCGGTAATGCGGTATCGGCGGACCGTTGCAGTCATCCCCAAATCTGAAATCGTGCATTTATTTCTGGCATGATCGGTAATGCGGTATCGGCAGACCGCTGCAGTCATCCCCAAATCTGAAATCGCATTTATTTCTGGCATGATCGGTAATGCGGTATCGGCGGACCGTTGCAGTCATCCCCAAATCTGAAATCGCGCATTTATTTCTGGCATGATCGGTCTGTGCACAATCTGCCAACCACTTCTTTAATTTACAAACTCTATGGATATAGGAGGACACGTTAGGGCACTCGATGCATACCGCGTCGCCTATCATAGTGACAAGCAGTCGCCGATCTGCGCCCAGGGATTTGGCTTTAAAAGTAAAGAAAAAAAACGGTGCATTGCAGCCGTATAGTAAAACACAAGACGTTCGCACTTTTTTTTTACAGAACTGACAGTGTCATGCCTTCCTCTTCACGCTAACAAAAAAAGCTAATACCGAAAACACACGGCCCTATCCGCATATTGTTAACTATTTGATTCGGAAGCTCGCTTCGTGCTGCACAATTTTTGGTGTTTTCATAAATTGTTGTTCATTAAACGAAGAGATTAATGCTTCCCTCATAGAATTTCCTCACGATAATGGTGCAACATACGCCACAAAAAAGTATCCATGGTCTTTAATCGCAGTGAAAATGTATCATGAAATCGTTATATTGTGCGCATGATATATGAGCAAATTTCTGTGTGTACCTATCTATCTGGAGAATTCACCTAGCGAAGAAGCTACTGCAATAAAATCTGACCATCATACTCTATAGCAATATGAAGGCCCAAAAAGATTTGGAAAAGGCTTAAGAATTTTTTCTGATTAACCGTGGGCGCATGCAAAATAATAAACTGGAGAATGGAGGCATGTCAGACGAATGATTGTTCTCAGTTTTCTCGATCGAAGGAAGAAAGGTTTTTTGCTCAAATTCGCTGCATGTTTGTATTTTATGCGTTTATTTGGAATACCTTTATTTCTTCGCCTATCGCACCAAGGGAAGACTTATCGGATCAATCACATGGAACCGAAGGAGTTTTAGAAAGAAAAAGTTTAAAGTTTATTTGAAAAAAAAAAGTTCATTTGCAAGACTTAGAAGGTAAAAGACATGTAGTGGTTGAAATATGAAAAACACAAATGTGTGTGCACTGAAAAAAAAGGAAAGAGGAATGCGGAAAGAATACACCGTGGAGTAGAAATCGCTAAACGCTTCGATGTAGTTTATTAAAGGTCTGAGGCATAAAACAAAGACGGCTATGGTATGAAGAGGTTGCTGGTTTCTGATAACACAATGATATTAGATTGTTCGGCACCAGCTGGTAAGGTATTATTCCTACCTGCATCTGTTTGGAAAAGAAAATGGTTGACGCGCTTACACGCTTAGCCTAGAATAAATTTCAACAATTAATTAGCGGTTTGAAAACAAGTCTCGAATGGCATTATTCAGGTGTTGCTTTCGTAGTTGAAAGTTATGCCGGCGTTGTCATATAGGTAAGTGAAGAACTATGATTGATCCACGTGGAGGAATTGCAGTAAAGTTTTTCAGAATGTTCACGTATTGATTTTTTTTCTCAAATTGAGCGTTTCGAGACCTATTCGCTTAAGACATGCGCAGTATTTTTGCTTTTTATTAATACAATTGTTGAAGGTACCCCTGGTTAAAAAACCATTGAACCATCTCAACTAGAATGTATTAGCGTATTTAAGCTTTCAGTGAGCTTAAATTTTAAAGACAGAAACGCTAAAACGAATATAAGAAGATAGGCTGAAGAAGGTCGAAAAAGACTGTGACATTTGCAATAAGCCCTTTGGATATCATTATTGAATGGTACGTATGCGATAATTTGGAGTTATTGAGAGAGCCTAGGTGTTGAACACGTTCAGAAGCGAATAGTGCTGAATCTTCTTCAAATAACAACGAGGATAATAATCGGACCAATATGAAGAACAACGCTTTTATGAACAGAAACAGGAAAGGATCGTTGTAATGACCAGTTATAGATCCAGTTAAAGACCTCCTGATGAACGGCACGGTTATCAGTACGAAATGAGTAATCTTTAGATCACCAGCATATAACTTAATCTTAACGCCTCTAGAAAAACAATCATGAAGATAACGAAAAAGCAAAGGGCTTGAAACACTACGCTTTAGAACGAACCCTTTTTCAAGTGCTTCCTATTTCTTCAGCTCACGCAATTCCTATCTTAAACCACTATCTTATTTCACTGACAAAGAAGGTAGTCCAAGAAATAATTTCCTGCTTGTACCGTACAATCTTAGTTTTTTTTATTTAAAAAAAAGAACCTGAACCGAATCAACAGCTCTCACGAAATTGATATCTATACATTCCGTGGATAAAACTCTTTTATTGGAAGCTTTTGTAAGACACAAGCTGGAACACGGTAAAAAAGGAATTCAACGGTCTCGTACTTCGAGGAATGGAACTCTTAACGGAAAACTAATATGGGTAATCGGATACATGAAAATATGGGTGTGCTAACGCTCTTTTCTCTAAACGTTGAACGAATTCTCGTTATAGTGAAAGGAGTACCTTAGCATCTGTTATAAGTCTAATTCCTCAGACAGGAATTTGAGCTTCTAAGATACAGACAATTGCGAACAGTGGTATGCCTAAAATACAACAAGGAACGTGAGTTTCCGGAAGAAAATAGTACAATTTCGGGAAAGCGAACACGAAAAATGTAGAAATGCCGATGCCAACAACCGCAATAGTTTTCCGTGAGCAAATCGCTCGACTACCACCAGTCCAGTGTGGGAGTCGAGAAAAGCCGTTTGAGAGCGAGTCAAGCCGAAATGTTCGTGCATTGTTGGGCGTACGTTGCTGGTTTTTAGATTATTTAGTATGGCTTGAGGGAATCACGTATCTTGCGTGTCCCTTGGCGCGCATACCAATTCGTTAAACAAGTTGTTTGCAGCTTTTTTGCTGCTTCGAACATCAAACTTGCGTCCAAAAAAAAAGTCCGTTGTAAAATAAAATCGAATATTTGCAAGGTCATTTCCGATAAATGTGCGAGTGATACTTCGTATTTGAAAAGCCAATGTGAAGCTTAGCCGTAATATTAAGCTGTGTGAAAATTACAGTAGAATGTAAAATGACGCGATTGACATGCTGTGAATTTGGGTTTATTTTTACTTCGACGAGACGAAACTCGAGATGAGTTTTAACGGAAATCTGCATTTACGTAGATGCAACTAGCAGCGATTAATGAGAGTGCCGAATGTTTGTGCTGAGCGTAAGTTGGGCACTTGGGAATCGTTAATTCGGATCAGAAAAGAACGCAGAGGTCGGTTCAACCGAATGGATAGTGCTCGGTGATGGTCGATTATCGACGAGGAACACTCATCAAAACACCATTCACACAAATGAGTTTGTTCGGTTGTGCGCTTCTTCGATAACACTCACAGCTGCTTTTCTAAATATCTGTTCAACACTCACAAATCACTTTGCCCAGTAAGTGTAAAACTTTTTCATATCAACGGCTTATCTAATTTATGTGATTGAACAGGACTTGTTGAAAACAACTTAGGTTGGAAACAAAACCTAGGTCGTTTTCAACCTATCCACCTAAGGTAAGGTAGGTTGAAAACAACGTATGCTCAAAATGCGTTCAGATAAACATTGAAACCTAGCGCTGTTCGGTAAGTTCACGTTCGTGTTTCTTTCTGTTTGTCTGTCTATCCGGTAGTTTCGACTTAGGGTTCACTGGAAATAGGTTTATGAAATCTGATTGCCATAATCCGTACCGTAGGCTAATCTCATACGCTCAATTTCGATCCGATTTGTCAACCCTGTCTGAGAATTTGCTGGCATTCAATAGTGCAAAAGCATTTTCACGCTATATGCCACATGTCTGTTTGCATACCTGAACTGTTTTGCAGATGCATGAATTTTCAGTGCATGAGATGCATGGGCGGACTAGTTAGTGCAAAACACTTATTTTCAGTTTCTGCGGTAGTTTTCAAAACGGTTTAGCCCGATAGGTAAAACGGATGAGTTGCCAAAGCGCAATCTTGACAACCCCTTGCCACTCTTGCTTATTTGTTGGCTTCTATAGTTCGCTGTCTCCAGTTGGATGACAACCGTTTGGACAAATTCCAACTCACAAATGAAAACGATTGCTAGGCTGTCTAAGAAAGTAGTAACTAAACATAGTGCTCAACAAAGTAAGTCACAATGAAATACGCACTACCGCTCCAGCTGCGCTCCAGCGCTCCAGTCTTATGCGCTCCAGCTTACATGGTGCTACTTCATTCTGCAAGGGTGTGTTGAACGTTGGGTTGGGTTGGCATGGGAACTAAGTAAGTGAACAAACCATGTGAACGTCAATGAATTGGGCAAATTAACGGCCAAACAACGGGAAGTGAATGAACGGATACAACGACCGATGAACACGCACCATTTCTAAAATATAGGCGCTGTCGAGGTGGAACATTAATCACCGCTGTCGGTCAGTTTGAGGTCATCAATTGTGAAGAAGTTTGCGACGATGCAGGCGCATAGGCACTTTTTTCCTCCCAGTTCTCCACCTGTGAAACGATAGTACACTACAGCGAGCGGAGATAATGTAGGCCGAAGATTGTATGTAGCAGAACTGATTGAGGTGTAAAGCTGTATATTCGAGGCAAGCATGGACGAAGGGAGTGTCTGGGGGGCGGTAACCGAGAAATGTAAAGCTCTGAAATCCTTGGTAGCGCTCTCGAAATCTTTCTCGAACACTTATTCCGAAGCTATGCAGCTATGAACTATAAAAGCTGCACTTAAAGGATGGTTATAACACATTTATAATTAGAGACCATAAGCATTCTTTAGATTTTTCCTGAATGACGATGAGAAAAAATAAAATATCTAAAAAAGGATTCCTTGCGTTATCTGCTGACATCGTTGCTTAAACGGTTCGATGTAATGCCAGGTGCGTTAGCTCATCAATGGGAAAATGTAAAAAACTGAGGAAGGCGGTGAACATTCATAAGAGTTGGGTAAAGTGAGACTTCGATGCTAAGGGAAAAGGAAGGAATGTACAAACAAATTCTCATGCAAGTCGCATTGACTTACTATTCACACAGAACATGAGCATGTTGCCAACTTGGTTTTTTTTAAAGCACAACAGAACTGTAATGTTTAATAAACCAAACTTTGCGACTGATCTGTACAGTTCATTTCTACCATTAATAAACCGTAATATGACGGTACTCTAATCCCCTGCAAGAATTTCCTTAGTGTTATTATGTTTGTGATTAAGGTACTATTGAATTGGCTCTATTCTTTTCGCAGCAAGAGTAGCGTAATTTCCAATCTGAGTAAAGACTTGCTGGTAAATGCATACTGATGAAAGAAGAGCAAGCCACAACTTGAATTTGCCGCTTCAAGCTGCATGATCGAGTTTTTATGGTCTTTTTTTTTGAAGAATTAATTCTTGTTAGGAGCTGTATTAAAGGAGGCAATTTTGTCGAGGGTTTTTCTAGTCTAAGCAAAAAATTTTCCGCAAACGTGGAAGAAAGTTTCATCATATAGGTATTTTCCATTTAGTTAAACCAGATTTCTTGCCCATCTGTAATTGCAGCAATTTCCATTTCTTCAGCTGTGCGCCGTGTCATACAACAATTGAAAGGTCGGGCACATAGAGAAGTGGATGGAAACTTCGCGACCAGGATACTTATGTTAGCTACTTAGGAAATCTCTTTTGCGCCTCTTATGGCAACTACGTTTTACAGCGTTGGCTAAAGGTTCCCATTTGAGTTTGTAGGCGACTACGTTGATATGCTTCAACATTTCAAGCACCTAAGCACAATAATATTTTGGTGATTATATGCCTCAAATATGGCAGTATTTACGTTGATTTTAGGAACATACTCATCGTGCTCACCTCTCCCATACAATTCGGCATCTACTGTTCGATGTCTGAACAATTTCGACTAACTGTTCGACAACTATTCACTTCGCGCCTTTTGTTCGTTGCTCAAGCTCAAGCGACCTTCCATGGTGGTAAAAGATACTCCCTCATTTTGGTCGATGTCGAGTTTCTTGAGGCAAAGAGATCAACAATTAAGCGACGGCAAGCGGATAAGAAGAAAATTGCGAAGTAGGCTTGTAATATCAATTGTAATTTAATTTCATTCATTTGAGAGCACATGGTTATTGAGCCTGTTCTCACTGCTTAGGATAAACTCTTACGCAAAATGCTCTTCATAGTATTCAAGTCAGACCAACGCCTCCAGACTGTTGGCATGTCAGAGACTGAAAGATGTGTGATTTTAGATCAGATAGCACCGAGATGGGTACGATAGACGATGGAAAGAAGAGCCATGTTGGTCGGCAGGTCAGCTTCCCGGAGTCAGGATCGCCTGAGAGCGGTCGAAGGAACAGCAGCACTTGCATGACGAAATGATGAGTGGATGTGTTGGTGACTGTGCAAAAAAGGGCAGATTAAATTATATTCATGTGCGGCTGTATAGAAACGAAAGTGGTCATGTGCAGCTGCTAGCAGAGTCTACCCACGTCTATCATCTAAGCATCTGTATATCAGTTAGTGCAGCCTTCATGGATGGCTGTTCAGGGTGAAGCAGCACACGAAATGGGCGCATAGCGAACGCTTTGATTCGGAATGGGCAGTGGATGCGTGTGCGCTGAGCTCAATGTAATGAGCTAGCGAGTAGTCGTTTGGCTGCTTCCAGATGTAGCTCTCAGCTCTCTGTTTGTCACTCTCGTCTGATAGTTCAGAGCGCGCGTAAGCAGGTATGAATGGCTCCCAATCACCGATTGAGAAAGCACTCACTGTTGATGATGATGCTGAAAATGTTTCTGCGATTAGCAGCCGCAAAGCAGTCGCGCTACTGCTCAGCTCAATGTAATGAGCTAGCGAGTAGTCGTTTGGCTGCTTCCAGATGTAGCTCTCAGCTCTCTGTTTGTCACTCTCGTCTGATAGTTCAGAGCGCGCGTAAGCAGGTATGAATGGCTCCCAATCACCGATTGAGAAAGCACTCACTGTTGATGATGATGCTGAAAATGTTTCTGCGATTAGCAGCCGCAAAGCAGTCGCGCTACTGCTCATCTGCATTCCGTTCGCTACCGTATTCGGTAATATGCTCGTCATAATTGCCGTATTCAGGGAGAAATCTTTACAAACGGTCACTAATATGCTCATCGTTTCGCTCGCTGTTTCCGACTTTCTGGTACGTTGTTTCTCATTCATATGGGGCCAGAAAGATTCCAAAGTAATAGTATCTGAGTTATGAGGTTCGGTTTGGTCAGAAAAGCAAAAATCGCTCCTAAAAATGCCCTCAGGCAGTTGCCTATTGAAATACTCACATGAGGAAGTGCGCACGTCACTTGGCTCTAATATTTACTCGCCTACTTTCCGAAATATTCAAACTCAATCTATGAGGCGAAATTTAATGCTTTTTTTTTCAGTACAGCCACAGATTTTCACCTCTGTTCTCTCAGCTCTTTGAAGGATTTCTTTTGTCCTACATCCCCTACTGACGTATTTTCATATCGCATTTAAAGTTTTACATTTTTGAACGAGAATATGAATTAGTGTCTTGTTGCAGGTCGCTCTTTGCGTAATGCCTTTCGCCGTTTACTTCGAGGTAACGACCAACTTCAACCAATTTTATTTTACCTAACTTCTAAATGTCTCTTTCAGACAATAAATCAGCTTAGTGAGCACTTAAGGGAACTATGCGCGTCCATTCGTTTAGCACAGCATATTGGGAAAGCAATTATCAATTAGTTCTAGAAAAGGGTGTTTGCATACTGTTCGCCATAATAAAATGTTGCGTATGATTGCTTTTGGTTAAGCGCTCACGGCCAAGAAAGCTAAAAGGACTTTCAAACAGTGGTTAACTGAAATTGCTATGGACTGCTACGAGCGATGCATGCCTCCATATTCCCTTTCTTCCTCTTCCCCCCCCCCCCCCCCCCCCCCCCCCCCCCCCCCCTCCCCTCCTCCCCCCCCCTTCCACTTCTGCCGTATTCGCTAACCAGTTGATCAACACCTGTGAGGCAAAAGTAAACGTCGTACTAATTGATTATTTTGAACAGTCGAGATGCTAATGCGCCAATTTGCATATTTTTTTCCGACAACGGCCTCATATCATTGCAATTGCTTGGAAACGACCGACAAATAGGTATTTGTGTTCAACGGTAATGCAGTAACAGAGACATAAACTACGAAGCCCCAATGTTGCCACTAGTGTTATAGAGGGGGACCCCGTCCCTTGATGAAATCCCTGGACAAGGACTCTACAACCCGAATCCCTCTAGTCCAAGTTCTCGGTTTTAATTACCGTGATTCGCCAACTTCTACTTCATGCGAATCGTGATATGCAGAAAAGAGGGTATAGATCTTCATTCAGTGCTTGAACGGCAGTTTACTTTCACAGCTTGCATGCTTTGTTTAACGCCCAGAAGGGTGTGCATCATTACTTTTACACTTGGGATTTATTAAGCTCTTTATTGTGCTTCCCTCGACTTGTTTCTCACTCTCGTTTTGTACCATGCTCTGTTTTGATTCTAAACAGCTAATCAAGCTCTGATACATACATTTTTCGCTCAGAAACTTGAACAGCTAACTTTTATGATTTCTTGAAGAGCACTCTAATCACTTCCCATATTGCTCATGTTGAAAATAAAATTTTATGAGGTTGAGCAAGTTTAAATGGGGCGACAGTTCATAAATGGAGGCGTTTATACAGCGCAACGATTTGATAGTGCAACTCGGGTCGATCTAAGAGTAGAGGGCTCATAGGTCTTTTATTATATGGCAAGCATTGCAAGACGCCTTAAACAAAAGTCTGGGCAGCTATCAAACGAAGACACGCATACGTACGAGCTTAGGTCAGAGGCGAGCAGTGTGACGAGCATTTAAATGAATTGGCGCTATCAATGCGCTGATTTCAGCTGAATTCGTTCGTCTGGGGTCTAGGCCCATTTCTGTGCAACTTGTATATGGCGACAGATGTGGCTTGCTCTACCGCCTCCATACTCAACCTACTCGCCATATCGCTCGATAGGTTAATTTGTTCTACGTTTTCGTTCAAATGCCTCGTCAAATTGCACTCGAATTTGGAGTCTGTGTTGTTATAGACAAAATGCCAGCCGTCTACCCTGCGCCAACATCGCTAATCCTCCACGTTCATAAATCACCTACGCGAGCTCACTTTTTGCTTACTGATCAGCGGTACGGTTCTCCAGCCAATTTTAGAGAGGCGCTTACTCAACAGAAAGAGAAGTGAACAACGTTCTGCGAGAACAAGAGAAAGTACTTGTTTACTTTTAATGAACAAATCAGTTTGTATTCGACTTTTTGCATCAAATGTACTCTGTTTTAGAGCATATAAAGAGAAAGGAACATATCGGCACGTGTGATGAGGGAACAACAGATCATGTTCTAAATTTTTAAAGATATTCCTGTTGCGCGATCACCAGCAATAGTTGAGACAGTTTTCAAGAATTACGTGTCTCTAATTTTTCATATTTTCTAAACAGTTTCTTCTCATTTGCTTTTCTGAGACACGAGAAAAAAAAACTACTTTAGAATTCCGCGAAGGAAGCTGTTTTCATAGGGTAGTTATCCATTTCTGTATTCGTTGAGGAAACGTTTCCACATAGAATCTGCCGCTTTTCCATAAAGATAGCAAAGGAGTTCAAGCATAATATTATACACCAGTGCTTTTAAAAAAAATCTCTGGAACGGTTCAGATATATCGCGATAACCCGACCGCTCGTATACGCTCATTATGGGGCAAGCGGTACAAGAGCAAGCGCGTTTATCTCAATCGTATGGGTTGTCTCAATCGCGGTTGCTCTACCGATCCTCCTCGGTGTTAACCGGGTACACCACGAACACAGTGTCAGTGTTGCTTTATCTTTATTTGTTTTTATTAAAAAAATTTATAAGCCAAGTTTGTCTCAGTCCCATATTTCGAGTCGTACCCATTGGACGATTAGAAATTGTTAGGGATTTCTTTATTCATCTAAATATTAAAGTCAATTTGAAAAAACAGAGTGCAAAATGAATTGCCTTTCCACCGCCGCCTTTTGCTCACAGTCAATGATAAACACGTGCTAAGACTCGCTAGAAGTTGCTCAGCAACCTATGAACTAACGTTGGTAAATGATCGTTTTCGGAAGACTTGAACTCCAAGAAAAAAAAATCTGATTGTTCGAACTGCGAAGCCGAAAGGAGGCGGTGTTTAAAACACGTGTTTTTTTTGCCCAGTGGCGTAGAAGCAAAACTCGAAATTAGCGCCGGAAAGCATCCGCAAATTAACTGACCATTTTTGGCCAGTGGGGTAGAACTGAAACGCATTTCGTTTGCTTTTCATCACTTTTCAGAGAAAGTTTCACTTATTTCCACTCCAGCAATAAACGGTCTTCAACACTGAGTGAGTCTTGATACAGACTAGTGAAGGGATTTTTATTTAAAAATATCTTTTGAAAGGAACTTTGATTGCTGGTCATTTTCGCGAACATTTCAGCAAAACACATTTCCCTGCATCACTCCGTCCAAAACTCTTCACTGTAACCATAAGTCAAGATTGCATTCTGTGCGCAATTGGTTGCTCGCTTCTTCCCAAGCGTTTGTGAAAACATATTTTAAGTTACCTTTATCCAATCATATCAACTATATTTCATTACCTATCGCTTCCGCCTGTTTGCTGCTGTCAACGAAACCGGCATGAGGCGTACATGCAGCTCTGGGCATCGTCGTTTGCTGTAACAACGAAACAACCCACTTCTCTACTCTTCACGCGTATACATGTGGAAACTAGCATTTGCGCACTTTTGAAGTCATTTGTGCCGCCTATAAAGTGGATAAAATTAGTAACCGCCAGAGTGGGGTGCACTATTTGTGAGAAGTGTGCCCCCAGTTTATATCTCTTAAACAACTACGACCATTTATTGTTCAGATGGAGTACGATAAAAAAGTAGGAGACCGACCAGTTGCCACAGGCTCCGATTTTTAACAAAGTCTGTAAAGAAGCTAGAGGATCACAACTTATTGGCACCTGGAATATTGAAAATTGGCAAGCACCTCAAGGAAAAGGGTTAATTTTTATACAAGGGCAAGAATGATGTCAACGTATTTAGATAATTCTTCTCCTGTAATATTGCAGGCTGGATAATTCAGTAAGAGTTATTATAGAATATCATAGCCGCACTCGAACAGAGCATCAATTTCGATGTCTCGGCAATCATTCTGTCATCAGGGATACGCATACGATTTACTCGTTCCCTGACTATTTCTGTTCCGTAAACTTCTTGCGACAAGTGACGCATGATATAATCAGACCATGAATGCAGTGTATCCTTCCTTTACACCTTTTCTCCACACGTTTGTGGACGATTGCCAAAATATTGAAGTAAAAGATCTCTTTCCAGGACGTCTCGGCCATTTCTCATCGTTATCATTATACTAGACATATTTGGCATTGAGCGCGCAAAAGTTCTTGCCAAAACATCAAAGAGCCTTTTGAATGCTAGCAAGCCGTTTTTGTTTTGGCGAGTTGCCAAATTTCGAAGCAACATTTTTTTAAAGCATTCCATTGCATTGGAAAAGCGGAGTTGCATGTTGCTCTCGGAGCAGTTTCGGAGCTCGTGTTGATATCAAAGTCTAGGTTGCATTTTCTCACAATGAACAGCTAGCTCGTGCTGTCGCTTGCCAATCAGCTAGACCATCATCAGCGACAACTGGCCAAGCAATAAGTATTCAGTTTTTGTGGCCTCATTTCGGGAAATTCCAATCGGCTAGTTTTTACTGAGGTTTTTTTGCCCATTTTTCGCTTTCTACACCTCATAAATTGTCTGACCATTTGCATTAAATTTTCTGCTTTTCTTCACCGTTATCACTTACCATGTTAATTTCAATAAGTTCCGATTACATGAAAACTTTACGGTGCAGCATCCTCTTACTTCCTTTGGGAACACCTGTCCTACTATGCCGTTTCCCGCTGGCTGTCTTCTGCTGATTACGGTTCGTTCTCTCTTCGCACATTGTGCTCATATGTTTGTTTTTCCGTCCGCCTAATGTGATGAACTTCCACTACTGATGAACTTCCACTACTGAACCACTTTAATGGGTAGCTAAGAGAATGTGTTGCGTTCATTCAGTAGAAGCTGCTAATTAAGTCTATTTTATTTCCTCCAACGTTTGAGCTAAGTTTAGATTTGCTATTATATCAATTCCGGTAGGCATTTCACTGTGCCTTTATGGGTGCATTTTATAATGATTGCGTTGCTGCTTAGTTCATTTTTTTTCTGCCATCTAAGTTCCTTGGCTTCTTATCCATTCAGTATGTATGGCATTAAATTGATATCCACTTCCCAGTTATTTCTTTCTCTTTTCACTTTTTCTTGCTTTATAGAATTATTTTGTCGTTTCGTTTATTAGAGATCTCTTATTGACGTCACCATCGTCATCATTTAAGTTCTCGTTCATTTTGATCCTTTTCCATTTACGCTTCTTTTAAATATCCATGGTCAATAAATTCCCTTATCTTTGGTGCTCCATACTCTTTTTTTGCAAGACATAATTATGAATTTCCATAGTCTGGTCAAGGTCGATGTTTTTTTTTTTCAACAGCCATAATTAGCGTATTATAGATGTATGCATGCACCATGCATACATGCATTTGTATCGCTATTTGATGATCCTTGCGATAGGCGTTTGTATTTGCGCCTTTTCTAGTGACGGAACCTTGGCTCATTACACGAGACACTGTGCTATGAAGCTTTCCAAAGTACGATTGCAAACTATTATTCCCTAGGGCATTTGGAAGAACGAAAAACTTTCAATTTCGACCGTCAGCAGGTGTTTGCTACCAATCGCATATCGTTTAAGGGTCGTCTCTTTTATGCATCCTATCATTAGCGCAGCGCTGATAGTCAAACGATACCGACTTAACAGATTGTGTAAAAAAGGCTGAAATGGGAAAGGGTGGAAATGATGGAGAAAATCGTAGGATTGCGGCAAAGGATGGAAAATATTCCTACAAAAATGGTGTAATTCTTACCTATCAATATATTATAATAATCGTATGAATTGCTGTACTTTCTCCTTGAAAAAATGCACATTCCGGAAAAAACTTTCATTTTTAAATTTTCTTTTTCGTCACTTCTAGCTCACAGATGTCGTAATCCTCAGATGATCAACTTTTCTGTTCGCAGCCTCGTGCTGCCTTCCTATCTTTTTCACTTTTGGTTGCGTGCTTCGGTGGTATAGGAAAATAAGAAGAAAATTTTCTAAATTCGTATTCTCGAGAAACTCGCCTTTACGAAATAAATGCTTAGTGAGCACTGAGAGTTATCCAGTTGACTACGATTCATGAGCGCTTTCAGATTCTGGCTTGAAGTTAAACTTTTGGAATGGAATAACCGTTTGGAAAGAATCGTCTCTTCTTACCATTTCCGTATAACCGCCTTTTTTTTTCTTTCTATTTGTACATTGCGATGCCTATTGGAGAAATTTAGTGTTGCAATAAAAATCACTCTTCCAATAATAATTCAGGAACCGTTATCACGTCTCTGAGACAGGTACCTATACAGGATACTAGGAGACTCAGGTACCCATACAGGATACTAGGAGATTGACTGGCTTTGCAGTCTGAAAGTTTCGTTGAACGAGAGCATTAGAAGCATCATGTGATTCCCAGACAACGAGTTGCATATTGTGCTTTTAACATTCGTCAACATTCGGGACTATGCAAGTGCTATTCAGCGTTTTCGTACAACTGTCCATTCGGAAGTCGCTATTACAGCGTGTTATCATTCGTTGAACCGCCTCCTTCCCTCCACTTTTATGTTACCGTCCACCCCGAATTTCAACTGCTAACAATTCCCCGTCCATTAAACACCTTCTTAATCGCGGTTTCCCTCTCCCGTAAAAACTTTCCAATAAAATCGCAATTTCCCTACCCCTGTTGAAACTTCCCAAAAAAATATTGACATCTTACTATCTTTTCCCGTAACGCTGATCCTCGCTTAGCAACACCACTGTATGCGAAGTAAACGCATAGCTATTGTCTTCTATGAAGGGCTGTATGAGTACATTTTTTTAAAAATGTTTTGCACCATTGCTCAGCATCAAGACGCTGCGAAATTTTTCCAAGCTCTATTCCCGTTAGTTTCAGAATAATGGACTATGTGTTAAAAACCGAGGAAGTAAGTCTTCTTCAAAGAAAATATTTAATATTCCCAATGAATGAAAACTTCGTAGAAACGCAATTTTTCACCAGAACCTTTACAGTGAAGAGCGGTCATAACAAAGAAACGTATTATTTTAATGCATCTGTTTGGTATGTGCGCATGTATTACATAGTAGCAAACGAAGAAATGAATATGAAGGAACATAATAGCGGAAGAATTTTTTTTGCTCATGGATAGCATTGGCTACATCTTTTCCAGAACAAAAAAAGAAATAGAAAAGAAATGAATATAGTTGATCGAATAGAATTGCAAAAAAAAAATTTGTTTAGAGCCCTCCGGCACCTGACGGAGTATTTAGATGTTCAGAGTGTGGACTCTTGTGACTCTCTTGGGAGTGAATCTCATTTCCGTAACTTCATTGCATCAGATATCAACTAAGGATACGAATGACGGTCTCATTAAATTGTTGCGACGTTTCTGTTTCAAAACTGGGAATGCTGTACGGCTTTACAGGATCAATTACTCATATCACACACTTCCATGAAAAAGTGCGTTTCGCAAAAGATGAATATGAAGAGGGATCGGAAAAGCGTATTTGTTGCACACCTCACAATAGGCACAAAATTTTTCTGAAGTGGATTAGAATAAGTAGTGAAATTATTTAGAAAATCTTTATCATTTTTCAAAATTTTTCAAAATTTATTAAAAATCGCTCACTGAAGCCAACAACCACATATATGAAAAGCTGCTATGAAAAGGTCAAAAAAAAATTTTGATGATTTTTATTTTTCATCCAAACGGCCATATCTAGGATCCTTGTGACAGTCGGCAACTAGACTGCCTAAGTCGTATGCTGAGCGCATTTCTTTGCTTACTAACTGCCCTAAAGTAGATCTTTAACAGTGTAGATTCCGTTCTTGATATATGCCAACTGAAAATGATTTTTTTTTCCCCAACGACCTATTGCTGTCCATTCTTTGCTGTGTTGCCGCTTTTTCTTAGTGAGAATCAGATGGGCAAAATTAGTGGCGATGTGGGAAGAATTCGGAGCATCGTAAGCTGCTGCAGACTTGTGAGCTCGAAGAAGTTCATGTGGTAGCAAAATCGTTTTTTTTTTAGTTCCTCTTGGGATCACTTCCTCAAAGAAGTTCCGTGCAAAGCGTTGGTCGTGTTTGGAAACGGTATGAGCGAAGGTTTATTTGCCTAAGCATTAATACACTCTGCCATATCTTTTATTGCTCTCAAAACTCAGAATGTTTAAAAAAAACGGTAATGAGTGCTCTTCCCTTGCTCAATGAAATCTTTGATATTTTATTTACCTATTCCAATGAATTATGTTCGAATTTTTAGCTCACAATATTCGCTTTCTTCTTTGTTAATTTTTAATAAAATACGCCACGGAGCAAATAGCAAAACTGATAAGGAAATGTATTGAACAAACGTAAATGTCTATAGCCACTAGGGCGCCAAAAATTAANTGGAATAGCCTGATTCGTTTCAAACAAAAGTAGCTTTTTGAGAAAAATTAAAAAATTCAAGTAACAGTAGAGCAACTCGCGGGGATAAAAGTGAGTTCTATCGGTGAGTTGCTATAATATTGATTACCCAAAATTAGTGGTTTTCTACATTCTTCGATCGAAAAATTCAAATACCACCTCAAAACATTAGGATTTTTTTCAACATGGTGGGTTTCAACGTAGCCCCTTGAACTCGACTTTTTTCGCTGTTCATCAAACCAATGCCAGCAACCAACGACAAAGGAATAGGCCAGTTTTTTGAACAACGGTGACAATCCAGTTGTTTAAAAAACAGAGGCTTTGGGCCGTTTCGTCCAAACGAACCAATCAGCCTGATTTTTTATGATATTTGCATCGGTTAATTTTAATAAAATATCATATTTTTGCCCATTATATAAACAATGAGCGTAAATGTGTATGCGTGAGCAGTACGAAAGTGCAACGATGTACGTCACTTTCTATGATGGATTCACATACGGGTCGTTATTGTTCACTAAGCTTCGATCTTCAAACGAATCCCAATGTTTTTGACAAAAGGTCAAATTGCCAAGTGTATCGGTTACGACACAATTGCGATAATTGATTCCTATACTAATATATCAAGTCAACACAGCCACTATTGGCAGGCGCAGTTTTGCGATTGACACTTGCGGGTTTATTCTATTTAGTTTGACCGTTTATGAGAACATCTGTTGATGAGTGGTGACGTTCGAGCATCCTTAATGTCAAGTTTTTTCTCTTATTGCCATTTTGCGATCGCATCCTTCTTTTCGAGGCAATTCACCACTACAAATAGGCGTACACATACAAATGACTGGTGTATACGTTATATAAATGACGTAAATGATGGGAAGAGGAGAGTTGTTATGTGAAGATGGCAAAAGAATGTAAAGAGTATTCAACTCAACGAAGTAGATCATTGATGGGAAAGCGATTGCTAAATTTGAAGTTGACATTAAGAGTTATGTGCAACGAACTGAAAACAAAACCAGTGTTTAACTGACTAACTTATTCAAATAGCGAATTTTTTATATTCAAATGAAGGGAGCAATGATGAGAGCAATACGGCACTATGCTTCATAGATACTACATTGCAATTTACAAGTAAAGAAACATTGAAAAGAACGATGAATTCATCGAGAAAACATCTGCCATCTGACTGTTGCCTTAGTTCACTATTCCTATGTTCATTATTTTTGCATCATACGTTGCTATTCTCGTCGTTCATAGTTTCTGCAGCATACCTACGAATTTGAATTAAATGCAAACTTTCAGAAGTAGATCAAAGAAAAAGCACCTACAAATTTCGATCTAAAGTTGACTTAATTTCGATTTCTGTTCTCTCAGCTTATTCTCATCTATTACGATGCTTCTTCGTTGTTGCCATTGTCGCAAATCGACAGAGATCATCTCTTCCTGACCTGTAAGGAAAACACGAACTGAAATAAACAATTGAAATTTGGAACCGATTACATCAATATATTATTTAAATGTGAAATTTTTGAGACTAAATATGAAGGTTTTTTTTAGCAATGTGAATTTACGAACGCCTACTTCATAATCATATCGTCGTTATTATCATTTTTTCTGCCTTGCCTTGCGATGATTGCTGTTTACACGGTTATATTTCGAAGGCTTCGCCAAAGGCAAATAGCAAGGTTGATGCGCCATCCATCGAACCATCCGGAAATCGAGAAAATTAGCAGTGCTCTTATTGGTAAGTGCTACACTTCACTCGATTGCTTCTTGTTTTGCAATCCATCACATACGATATCACATATATATCGCTAACGAATCCAACTAAACTCAGTAATCGCTAAAGAGATACCTCAATTCGCTTTTCGGCAATGTTGCCCTATTTCTGAAAAACACCAGAGCTATAGCAGTGATCAGCTTATTGTTAAAATGGGGTCAGCTTGCTGAAAAAATAAAGAACTCGAGATCGACTGTATTAAGACTGCACTTGATTGATATGAGGTAAGGAGAGCGAGCAGGATCGACTGAGAGGGATGGTCCTCGTCCTGATGTGTTGGCATAACTAGCTGCAAATTGGCATGCAATAAATGTGAAGAATTCGGCTTATCTTAACTGTATGGAATGAGATAATGACCACTCAGAGGTTCTAAAAATGTTTTTTGTAAAATTTTCATGAAACGCTCCTCTGTGAGAATTTTCTAAAGCGATTTTTAGCACAACAAAGAATCGATTTTGTTTTGGCCAAGCTAAATGCGCTGTTCTTGAAATCTCGGTTAGGTATGCACTCATTGCCTTAAATGAAATCACTCATTGCTGAAAAACTTTTCTTATGTCGACAAACAAAATTCTATCTCATTTACTGCGTGAAAAGAGTGCGAAAATAGTTTTTATTTACGAATTAGTTGCTTGAGAAGAGCTAAAAAAACTTCTCGTTCTTTTGAAGATGCATAGGAAATGATATTGTATTACAAAACTATTCATATTCTTGTAGCAGTAATTTCGTGAGCAATCTCGATCTTCACATCCGATTTACTGAGACATGACGACAAAAACCGTTTTTATTTCAAGGCTCATTGTCATGTTTCTTGCAGCGCTTCTTTAGTTTCCTGCTCACACATCCGTTTTTTTTTTTGTATTATACGAGAAGAAAGCAATATGTGCTCTACGAATGATTAATCATTTTAAAAACAGGCCTTTATTGGTGCACTGGAATTTTAAATTGGCAATAGAAATACTATATGAATGATGAAATTATGAACAGTTAATTTAAACACAACTTTGTAGCCTCAAATTATGATCCGTATTGTTGACACAGTGTAAGCAAAAGCTGAAAATCACTTACAAACTGTTCAAGTTGTTTTGATTTAAACCAGATGGTTGACTGTTCCAAGCTTTAATACTTTCTGATCATAAAAATACGCCTGCTCGATCAAAGGAAACGAGGAATGTGCAGCGATAGGGCGAAGTAGCTGATCGATGGTGTGACAAAAAAAAGATTCCCATCTATGGCAATGTTAGTTTTGAGAGTCTACATCCAACTGATTTTCGTTCACTGCAGAGTAATGTGGGTACTTCTATGCCAGTTTGGATCATTCTAGGACCGAAATTTGTGATTGCAAAAAGCGCCTAAAGGAGCATTTTTAAGCGAATCCAAAAATCTCAGTTGATGCTTTCATTGGTTTCATATCTCAGTGTATTTGCGTTGTCGATCGCGTACTCGATCGAATTGAGTGTAGTTCATGCTTCATTGCGCGACTAAAGCAAAAAAGTATTGCATGGAGGACAGATGGCTGGCAATATCAAAACCCTTACCCAGTTATTATTGGCTATGTGCGCTCGCTAAAAGTGTGTTTATGTGTTTAAATTACTTTAGGCTTGCATTCGTTGTTGAATTAGGTATTTGCTACATGGATCGGTCTCCAAGTGTTGATATTCGAAGCAATCTAATTTAAGTGATCGAAATGAGTGCATGCGATATGCATGAAAGTTTATTTTAATCGAAATGCCGCTTCGATGATCATTTCGTTTCGAGAATCGTTCATCCACTAATAAAATCGCTAGCGCACACATGCTATCAGTATGGCACACGCTAAGTGCACAGTAAATTAATTAACTGCACACCACAACGTAAATTAATTAATTGCATACCGCAACGTAAATTAGTTAATTACAAACCACAACGTTAATTAATTAATTGCACACCATAATGTAAATTAATTAATTACACACCACAACGTTAATTAATTAATTACACACCATAACGTGCTGCTTATCGCCTAATTATAGATGACGTCATTCGTTCAAGCAACACTACTAAACTTATACGATTTACTTTATGTTGTGTTGGCACAAAGAGATCTATTCTACCTGAAATCGAAATCCGTCGTCAATAATAGTCTTCCGCAATAAACCGTTACGAATTCAATGTCATGCGAACTGTTTCCCGAGCATCTAAGACCACCAGTTAAACGTGATAATTACTCATTTTATTCATCTTCAGGTTGCATTTTTTATGAGAATGTAGACACTCTTGCATAATTTACTACAGCATTACTGATGAGCTTGTATCAAACGGGTAGTTAAAACGGGATTGATTGCCAAAGCGAATCGCAAAATGGAATTCGTTTTAAGTTGGTGAACTTCGATCATAACAGTTCAACTTCATTCATCATATTTCATGAGTACTTTTCGAAACATGCTTGTATTGAAATGTTCAACATTTCATACATTAGCTATTGGCTTGATTGAACGTATTTTGCATAAATCTACATAAATTCCTTATTTGATTGTGCTTCTCGTAATAGCTTGTCTATTGCGTTTTTTTTCTAATGAAAATGATCGATGGTCTTGATGAAATGTGCTCATTTATGCAAAATATTTCCTCAACATTCTTCAACTGACTGATGTAGGAGCATGATTTGCTTCATAAAAGCATGGGAAGAATTAGCTAAGCACAATTAACAAATAAAAAATCCTCAAGTTCTAACTTGTTTGCATCTCATTGATACGTTTCCTGATCGCTGAAAACATTTAATAAATCTTCCATTGAGCATATATGCCTCTGCCGACATCTTTCATATTTAATATCTCCTCTAAATCATACATCCCATTCTCTTTAGAAAACCATGATCTTCGAAGCCCTCGGGGCTTTTGTCCGAGACAGTGCAATAAGTAATATCACATGCATACGGATGTATACCGAGTTACGATGATTCGAGCTAGGATATTTCGAACTTACGATAACGATACTGATATGGCAAAATTGTAAAAATATTTTAAGTTTCGCGGGGAATGCATAACGTAACACCTTATATGGTACGATAAGTTGGGAACGATGACGGGATGTACGCATCTCTCGCCTTGTGAGATGCCACTAGACAGCACTACTCCATACTGATTAACATTCTATGAGACTCGTGCGTCGGCTAGGCCAGTTTCCGACTTACGATGTTTTCAAGTAACGATGAGATCGTCGTAACGCCTCTGCATCGTAACTCGAGAACTACCTGTACTTTTATTAGTAATAGTTATTAGTTGTTTGTCAAGCAAAATTTATAAATTGTTGTGGCAATAGTGCCCCATTAAACTGCAAAGTTACGCCACTTGTTCTAACATACAACGGATTCTAAGCGTTATGCCGACTGCTTTGTTGAGACGGTCGCAGTACATAATTTAAGAGAATGCTTCCCATTAATAACGATGGCACTTGTTAAGAATTACACCAACTACCGTTTTTCATCCAAAATAGCGAATCGTTTTCCACCAAGGGAATCGCTAGTTCGATGACTAGAGAGCCATAAAAAGAAAGAAAAAAGACTTGATCCTTAAGATTAGTTTTCGATGTGAAATGCCTTTTTTGTAAGCTGTTCTACAAAATTTCAACTGTGAGGAAAAAAAGTGATTTTGAGTTTAAAATTTTGTTCATCTTGGTTTCTTTACACTTTCAGAACTCGTTTGCTTTATTCAGAATTGAAATTGTTCAGAATTAATTGGAGAGAACAAAGTTCTATGGCACCGTTTTCTTCATTGTACTATGGATGGAAGTTTCTTTTGAGGAAAGCTGTAACAGCACTTGTGGATTTGGCGGTCCGTTTGAAAATGGTGGAGTCGTTCGTTCTTTTAAGAACGCTATAAACCTGGGAAATGGAGTGTAAGAAACTTGGCTGTTCGAGTGCATTTTCGATATGTTGTAGTATTTGCTTCGTACGGCCTCATGCATAAGAGGCATTGTGCGTAGGAAAGGAAGGAACGTCGAGAGAGAGTGCGAACAAAAGACAAATGCGTTTCCGTGTGAATATACGCTATACGATATTAGAGCTTTTGAAGAAATAATAAGAAGTACCGGAAACAACAGGAGATATTAAGTACTGGTGTAACAAAGAGTCATTTCTAGACGATCTGATTGGGAATTGGGATAACAACCAATTAGAAGGCCTATGGTGCTCATTTATTAAATTTTATTGGCTAGATTTTGCATAAAGCACAACGGAGCTTTTGGGAGAGCACAAGCGGTGTTCGAATCAACAACATTTTGCGTCCTTTTCGCTTCAATGGTCTTGAACATCAATTTGAAGAGAGAATTTATGCTTCCAGGTGGAGCAAAGTTCGCCCGACAAATGGGCAATTATTTCAAGTATCGTGCCGACCAAATATTACTCGAAATAAGCTTCCAGGTAACCGCCAGTTTTTTCAGGCCATTACAATGTTATCGGGAATCACCATTTTACAGCACTATTTTCATTTGAACTTACTTACTGCTCGATTGATGAAAGTAATGAAGAGAAGATTTTTGAAAAACACTGTTGTCTCAGAGATATTTGTTGGGTGTCAATGAAAATGAATATAGGTGTTACGATGTGCTGACACGAATGATGACAGCTTACTACTGCAATACTTAAAAACTCATTAAATAGGATACAGAGAGTGGCTCGTTGCGTCCGCGTGAGTGTGGTCGCTTGCGGACGAAATTTTTATAAGCACGTTTATAAATAGTGTTTCTGGCGCAGAGGAGTGCTTTCTATTCGAATGATCACGTTCTGGGCATCAAGGTCATAGCAACACGAAAAGTAAGACGCACCGCATCGCACAAGCGAAATATGCAAAGACTATTAGGTGTGTGGAAATCACGTGAACCATAGCTTACATATATGTATGTGGCTTACTTTTACGACAATTCAAGCGTGAATAACTTACTCGGTTTTTTCAAAATTTGTAAAGTATGTGACGAACGGAGCATATGGACTTATACAAGTACAATATAACTCAAAACTGAATTGAGAAATGATCAGATAGTGCTGATTTAGTTCTGCAAAGTTATCACATAGCAACAATCTATTCACGGCCTTTCACAGGCTGGCTTTCTCGATCAAATTTTTAGCTTGAATTTTTCTTGGAATTCTATAATTTCTTCACTTTTTCGTGCTTGCAGCTAGAAATATTCATTTCATGTTAGTGAACGCCCTAATGGGCACCAGCGTCGCCTACATCCCTCTTGGTACACGCAGCAGTGAGCCATAGATAGCACTTATTGAATGAGTAGCAATCGGCTGTGCCTATGAAATAAATAGGCGTTCAATTTCATACTAACATTAAGAAGGTGACATTTAAAAAAGCCGTCTGATATGATCAAATCGGAACAACATCTATACAAGGATCTTAGGCCAACCGAACTGGAATAAATGTAGTGGAGCGAAGTGGTATCGGAATGAGGGTGTTTGAGTGATTGATCATCGCTAGCTGATCATCACTCATTTGAGTGATTGGTCATCACTAATTGATCATCATTCATTTGAGTGATTGATCATCACCAATTCGAAAAAAATAAAATAACAATAATAATTCGCGCTAGGCCGAAGTGGTGCAACCACATCTCTTAATAATTTCACTAGCCCCTCCTCCTCCACTGTCCTGGTTCACCAGCAAATGCTTTCATGGTTCACTTCTCACTCGACGATTCAATAAAAACGTCGTTTAGATGACTCAGATTCAGATTTTCCATCCACCTTCCGTTCTGCGGGGCTGTAGCAATCAAGAGTAGCAGTAGAGAGAAACTGAAGTGTGCAGGAGTACCAGCGGCATAAAAAAAGCTATTATACGAGAAGAAAGCAATATGTGCTCTACGAATGATTAATCATTTTAAAAACAGGCCTTTATTGGTGCACTGGAATTTTAAATTGGCAATAGAAATACTATATGAATGATGAAATTATGAACAGTTAATTTAAACACAACTTTGTAGCCTCAAATTATGATCCGTATTGTTGACACAGTGTAAGCAAAAGCTGAAAATCACTTACAAACTGTTCAAGTTGTTTTGATTTAAACCAGATGGTTGACTGTTCCAAGCTTTAATACTTTCTGATCATAAAAATACGCCTGCTCGATCAAAGGAAACGAGGAATGTGCAGCGATAGGGCGAAGTAGCTGATCGATGGTGTGACAAAAAAAAGATTCCCATCTATGGCAATGTTAGTTTTGAGAGTCTACATCCAACTGATTTTCGTTCACTGCAGAGTAATGTGGGTACTTCTATGCCAGTTTGGATCATTCTAGGACCGAAATTTGTGATTGCAAAAAGCGCCTAAAGGAGCATTTTTAAGCGAATCCAAAAATCTCAGTTGATGCTTTCATTGGTTTCATATCTCAGTGTATTTGCGTTGTCGATCGCGTACTCGATCGAATTGAGTGTAGTTCATGCTTCATTGCGCGACTAAAGCAAAAAAGTATTGCATGGAGGACAGATGGCTGGCAATATCAAAACCCTTACCCAGTTATTATTGGCTATGTGCGCTCGCTAAAAGTGTGTTTATGTGTTTAAATTACTTTAGGCTTGCATTCGTTGTTGAATTAGGTATTTGCTACATGGATCGGTCTCCAAGTGTTGATATTCGAAGCAATCTAATTTAAGTGATCGAAATGAGTGCATGCGATATGCATGAAAGTTTATTTTAATCGAAATGCCGCTTCGATGATCATTTCGTTTCGAGAATCGTTCATCCACTAATAAAATCGCTAGCGCACACATGCTATCAGTATGGCACACGCTAAGTGCACAGTAAATTAATTAACTGCACACCACAACGTAAATTAATTAATTGCATACCGCAACGTAAATTAGTTAATTACAAACCACAACGTTAATTAATTAATTGCACACCATAATGTAAATTAATTAATTACACACCACAACGTTAATTAATTAATTACACACCATAACGTGCTGCTTATCGCCTAATTATAGATGACGTCATTCGTTCAAGCAACACTACTAAACTTATACGATTTACTTTATGTTGTGTTGGCACAAAGAGATCTATTCTACCTGAAATCGAAATCCGTCGTCAATAATAGTCTTCCGCAATAAACCGTTACGAATTCAATGTCATGCGAACTGTTTCCCGAGCATCTAAGACCACCAGTTAAACGTGATAATTACTCATTTTATTCATCTTCAGGTTGCATTTTTTATGAGAATGTAGACACTCTTGCATAATTTACTACAGCATTACTGATGAGCTTGTATCAAACGGGTAGTTAAAACGGGATTGATTGCCAAAGCGAATCGCAAAATGGAATTCGTTTTAAGTTGGTGAACTTCGATCATAACAGTTCAACTTCATTCATCATATTTCATGAGTACTTTTCGAAACATGCTTGTATTGAAATGTTCAACATTTCATACATTAGCTATTGGCTTGATTGAACGTATTTTGCATAAATCTACATAAATTCCTTATTTGATTGTGCTTCTCGTAATAGCTTGTCTATTGCGTTTTTTTTCTAATGAAAATGATCGATGGTCTTGATGAAATGTGCTCATTTATGCAAAATATTTCCTCAACATTCTTCAACTGACTGATGTAGGAGCATGATTTGCTTCATAAAAGCATGGGAAGAATTAGCTAAGCACAATTAACAAATAAAAAATCCTCAAGTTCTAACTTGTTTGCATCTCATTGATACGTTTCCTGATCGCTGAAAACATTTAATAAATCTTCCATTGAGCATATATGCCTCTGCCGACATCTTTCATATTTAATATCTCCTCTAAATCATACATCCCATTCTCTTTAGAAAACCATGATCTTCGAAGCCCTCGGGGCTTTTGTCCGAGACAGTGCAATAAGTAATATCACATGCATACGGATGTATACCGAGTTACGATGATTCGAGCTAGGATATTTCGAACTTACGATAACGATACTGATATGGCAAAATTGTAAAAATATTTTAAGTTTCGCGGGGAATGCATAACGTAACACCTTATATGGTACGATAAGTTGGGAACGATGACGGGATGTACGCATCTCTCGCCTTGTGAGATGCCACTAGACAGCACTACTCCATACTGATTAACATTCTATGAGACTCGTGCGTCGGCTAGGCCAGTTTCCGACTTACGATGTTTTCAAGTAACGATGAGATCGTCGTAACGCCTCTGCATCGTAACTCGAGAACTACCTGTACTTTTATTAGTAATAGTTATTAGTTGTTTGTCAAGCAAAATTTATAAATTGTTGTGGCAATAGTGCCCCATTAAACTGCAAAGTTACGCCACTTGTTCTAACATACAACGGATTCTAAGCGTTATGCCGACTGCTTTGTTGAGACGGTCGCAGTACATAATTTAAGAGAATGCTTCCCATTAATAACGATGGCACTTGTTAAGAATTACACCAACTACCGTTTTTCATCCAAAATAGCGAATCGTTTTCCACCAAGGGAATCGCTAGTTCGATGACTAGAGAGCCATAAAAAGAAAGAAAAAAGACTTGATCCTTAAGATTAGTTTTCGATGTGAAATGCCTTTTTTGTAAGCTGTTCTACAAAATTTCAACTGTGAGGAAAAAAAGTGATTTTGAGTTTAAAATTTTGTTCATCTTGGTTTCTTTACACTTTCAGAACTCGTTTGCTTTATTCAGAATTGAAATTGTTCAGAATTAATTGGAGAGAACAAAGTTCTATGGCACCGTTTTCTTCATTGTACTATGGATGGAAGTTTCTTTTGAGGAAAGCTGTAACAGCACTTGTGGATTTGGCGGTCCGTTTGAAAATGGTGGAGTCGTTCGTTCTTTTAAGAACGCTATAAACCTGGGAAATGGAGTGTAAGAAACTTGGCTGTTCGAGTGCATTTTCGATATGTTGTAGTATTTGCTTCGTACGGCCTCATGCATAAGAGGCATTGTGCGTAGGAAAGGAAGGAACGTCGAGAGAGAGTGCGAACAAAAGACAAATGCGTTTCCGTGTGAATATACGCTATACGATATTAGAGCTTTTGAAGAAATAATAAGAAGTACCGGAAACAACAGGAGATATTAAGTACTGGTGTAACAAAGAGTCATTTCTAGACGATCTGATTGGGAATTGGGATAACAACCAATTAGAAGGCCTATGGTGCTCATTTATTAAATTTTATTGGCTAGATTTTGCATAAAGCACAACGGAGCTTTTGGGAGAGCACAAGCGGTGTTCGAATCAACAACATTTTGCGTCCTTTTCGCTTCAATGGTCTTGAACATCAATTTGAAGAGAGAATTTATGCTTCCAGGTGGAGCAAAGTTCGCCCGACAAATGGGCAATTATTTCAAGTATCGTGCCGACCAAATATTACTCGAAATAAGCTTCCAGGTAACCGCCAGTTTTTTCAGGCCATTACAATGTTATCGGGAATCACCATTTTACAGCACTATTTTCATTTGAACTTACTTACTGCTCGATTGATGAAAGTAATGAAGAGAAGATTTTTGAAAAACACTGTTGTCTCAGAGATATTTGTTGGGTGTCAATGAAAATGAATATAGGTGTTACGATGTGCTGACACGAATGATGACAGCTTACTACTGCAATACTTAAAAACTCATTAAATAGGATACAGAGAGTGGCTCGTTGCGTCCGCGTGAGTGTGGTCGCTTGCGGACGAAATTTTTATAAGCACGTTTATAAATAGTGTTTCTGGCGCAGAGGAGTGCTTTCTATTCGAATGATCACGTTCTGGGCATCAAGGTCATAGCAACACGAAAAGTAAGACGCACCGCATCGCACAAGCGAAATATGCAAAGACTATTAGGTGTGTGGAAATCACGTGAACCATAGCTTACATATATGTATGTGGCTTACTTTTACGACAATTCAAGCGTGAATAACTTACTCGGTTTTTTCAAAATTTGTAAAGTATGTGACGAACGGAGCATATGGACTTATACAAGTACAATATAACTCAAAACTGAATTGAGAAATGATCAGATAGTGCTGATTTAGTTCTGCAAAGTTATCACATAGCAACAATCTATTCACGGCCTTTCACAGGCTGGCTTTCTCGATCAAATTTTTAGCTTGAATTTTTCTTGGAATTCTATAATTTCTTCACTTTTTCGTGCTTGCAGCTAGAAATATTCATTTCATGTTAGTGAACGCCCTAATGGGCACCAGCGTCGCCTACATCCCTCTTGGTACACGCAGCAGTGAGCCATAGATAGCACTTATTGAATGAGTAGCAATCGGCTGTGCCTATGAAATAAATAGGCGTTCAATTTCATACTAACATTAAGAAGGTGACATTTAAAAAAGCCGTCTGATATGATCAAATCGGAACAACATCTATACAAGGATCTTAGGCCAACCGAACTGGAATAAATGTAGTGGAGCGAAGTGGTATCGGAATGAGGGTGTTTGAGTGATTGATCATCGCTAGCTGATCATCACTCATTTGAGTGATTGGTCATCACTAATTGATCATCATTCATTTGAGTGATTGATCATCACCAATTCGAAAAAAATAAAATAACAATAATAATTCGCGCTAGGCCGAAGTGGTGCAACCACATCTCTTAATAATTTCACTAGCCCCTCCTCCTCCACTGTCCTGGTTCACCAGCAAATGCTTTCATGGTTCACTTCTCACTCGACGATTCAATAAAATCGTCGTTTAGATGACTCAGATTCAGATTTTCCATCCACCTTCCGTTCTGCGGGGCTGTAGCAATCAAGAGTAGCAGTAGAGAGAAACTGAAGTGTGCAGGAGTACCAGCGGCATAAAAAAAGCTTAAATTCAAGATCCCATTTGAGGATAGGAACTTCGACTGCTCATATAATACTTTCGAGAAGTCTCTCTCAACACATCGGAATTTTATATCACCGATTTTTTTCCCAACAATCTTCGGTTAGGTATTAAGTCCTTGTTTCTTTTAAAAAATAGTCTTCGCTACAGCAGTTTTTAAATATCACGCTAATATCATTTGGAATAAGGAAACAGTGAAAGGCGCAAAATATGGTAAAGCCGGAAAAAAAAAGGTTACGAAAATCGCGTTGGACGATCGTCGTTCCGCTAAATGAGACAGCAATTGCCGTTACCTCGCGATGAGCATTGTTTATGGCGATTGCTCTCACAGTTGCTAACACATTTTCGTTTTTGTTCGATGTGATAGTCGTTGGTAGCAATCCAAAGGGTCTATTTGGCATGCACATGTGTAACTGCAAAGAATATTGCATGACTACTAGTCATACTCGTATATAATTGGTGCATTTTTCCCATTTGTACTTTGGTCAGCAGCTAGAATTGATTCACAAAAAAACAATCTGTTAAAGCATGCACATATTTGCAAGAGCAGCTAAGCTTTTGCAAGATAATTATGTTAGGTTCGATTAACTCGCCCGAATGTGTAAACAAACTCCCAAAGCGGGAAATTATTTTGACCTTGCACTACAATTTACGCTTAGCTTTTACGCTTTTCTCACACCAACAGCAATATACCAATTTTACTGCCATTTAAATAGAGCGTTCATAACTGTGACAGAATCGTTGTAATGCAGAAAGGGGGTTCGATCTAGTGAAAGCGTTCAAACCTCGTCGAATGCGATTAGAATTTTGCATTTTCTTCTCCAGGATAGAATGCAAAAAAAACCTAAAAAAAACTAGTTGAATTAGCGTTTATTCA
Organism: Toxocara canis; assembly: GCA_000803305.1. Lineage (NCBI taxonomy): Eukaryota > Metazoa > Nematoda > Chromadorea > Rhabditida > Toxocaridae > Toxocara > Toxocara canis. Next base: position 1,414,320 of record JPKZ01022848.1, read on the forward strand.
TAACATCTCGCCTCTATTAGTAAAGTTTTCTCCGTTCTTTCCGAAAATTTCCGCCTTTAAAAGCGATCATTCCCCTACTCATCGCCAAAAGGTTTTCAAATCAAGAAGTACAACGCCCTTGTTCAGTAACTTTGTTACCGTTTTGTGGAGCGTTATATCAAAGCAAAATATGTCAAAACTTAAGGAACGTATCGTGAAGGCAGAGAGACAAGAATGGCTTCATTTTGTCTGCATTACGAAGACTTAAAGGGCTTCACTTAAACGGAGTTTTTCAAAACTGAGACCAGATAGCTGAACGATGAAGAGTAAATGGAAATGGAAAGAGCGCATGATTGAGAAATAATCTTTTGCTTCCAAGCAGATGCGGTCTGCTACCTCTGAGCACACTATATAGGAAGTGCCAAGTGGTGTAAAATATGCCTGCTGTTCCCATATGGAGAGCAAGAATTTCCGCATACATTCGACAAAACGATCGCCACTAAACTAATATCACTATTGAACATCCGTGAATCCAGCAAAAGAGTGGTGTCATGAAGAGTTTCTGTTCAATCTAACTTCATAGCATCATCTCACTGAAGTCTTATTAGTTGGTTCAGGGTACACTTGCATCTTCTACAACTTCCGTTTTCTTCCGACCTCGCGACCAGGATTCTGAACTAAAGCCTCAGCTTAAGCGAAGCGCCAGCTCGCGATTACATGACTTGCTGTAGGAATTACCTCTTAAGCAATTTGACAAGTTCCTAGAGCATTAACGCATCACTGAATTCACCCTTTCAGACTTCTTCTTATCCAACGATGACTTCCTCGTCGGATGAACACAGCACTCTTTCGCATGCCTCTCCGATATCAGAATCAATGAAGAGGGTTGACGAACTACAAAGAGAAAGCAAGCACTTTTCAGAACTCACTTTTATCAGGTAAATCTCTTTTCTTCGCCGCTCCACGAGGCTATTCCTTCGTTGCAGAGAGACGCTTAAACCAATGTGCACGAGAAACTACCTGGATGCTAACTTTTCAAGTGCATAGTGTAAAAACTTCGCACTCCGCGCTCTTTTTACTCACGGCTCTAAAAATCAAATTGCATAGTTTTCTTGAAGGGTCCTAAAGACAAATTTCAGCACAAATTTTCGAGGTCTTATCCATTTCCAGAGTTGTGCTAAGCACTTTGTCCTTACTATACTGCGTACTCGTTGAGCACTTTTTCTTGCTCTTTTTCTTTCCAAGCAAAAATTTATTCGCCATTCGCCACATCACTCACACTTTTTCGCTTCTACGACCATACTAAAGCAGTAGTCGAATTGCGTTTCCGCTTCGCAAACTGTTCAAGTTTTGTTCATTTTAGGCGAATGCGTTATACATATCACCTAGAATTGCTTTCTATGAGTTGGTGTTACGCTTATTAGCCCACATACATAAATTCTTGGACACGTTATGATTAAAAAATATGTAATTTCTGAACGAACAATTTGTCAGAAGCAGAGGCAGTTTTGAGAGAAAACAACCATCAAATACAGCGCTCCACTGATTCATATTCGAATCCAAGAATGTGCATCGCTTGTCCTCATTTCGACTATTTTTGATGGTCACATTTTTCGAACCAAGTTTTACTGACGACTGTTTCTAGGCTCAACTTATGTAGACGTTGACGTTGGTGTCAGAAGATTCCTTGACCTTTGAAATAACTTGAAGATGACCTTTAGCATCTCGAAATAGCTGAATGTGCCAACGGTGCCGAGAATTCCATTTTTAAACACTTTTTCTAAAAAATTTTCGATCGAATTTTCTTGTCGACCTTAACTGAATACAAGCGTGAATGTTGAAATTTGCCGGTGATCCTCAGCACCCCGTGCCCCGCACCCCCTCCCCCTCTTCATCCCTCCACCACTCATTTAGGTGGCAGAATGACGAAGAGGAAGGCCTGATGCTCATCTTCGCCCATATGCGAATCCAATCGATTTAAGGTTGGCCAGAGCAAATCTGAAGTAGAGAACAGCGAAAAGAACCCATGAGGAGAAAGGTGCAGCGGAAAAATATTGAGTTGCTCTTTCATATAAGAAGACATTCGCTGCCAAAATGTTTACTTGTAGAGAAAGTCATCATGTAGAAGAAATTTCCATGAAAAGTCTTCGCGGAAATTTTCCCGAAGTTTCGGAGCATGAGTTGTTTTCTCGTTATAACTTTGACCGGCACAATTAAGCGATTGTTCTTTGCTGCGTTCATTTCGCGGCTGTCTGCTTCGAATCGGCTCCTATAATCCCGAGTCGACCTGAGCACGAAGATATCGTTCTCCCTTGCGCTCCTTCCCCTCCTCCTTCCGTTACTGCAGGATAGTGATGTACTGCAGTTGAAATTAATCATATAGAGTGAAAGTTTATCGTCTGAGACAGATTTCTGCTGTCGCAACTGATCCTTCGACTGTTGTTTAATGACAATCGGAAACAAATGAAACCTCAATCGGTTTAGTAGGAATCGCTCTTAATGAGAAAGCGTTGGACAGTCATTTAATAAAATTGTTGAGGAATTGATGATTGTCTCACAAAAGAAAAAACGAAAGATCTTGAATCATATATTCTACGAGTAAACTGTTAGATTAAATACCTCGAAGGCAGAAATAAAGCTAGCCGCAATTGACCCACAACAATTTAGAAATTTCGTTTGAAAATTTTGCTACAAAAAAGCGCAGTCAAAAAATTTCGTCGAAACGTTGCGATATCCAAAGTTTTTCATCTGATGATGAATTTTTCACTCAAGAAACAGTTCTGAGAAAAGGAAATTCCAACGAATTATGCGATGAAAACCGGTTATGCCAACATTTTATTCCACAAAAGTCAAAAAAACTTTTCTTCTTTGCTTTGTCAAACAACCATTTGCTTCACTTTGACTTTTCGTCAATCCGAATCCGTAACTTATCTAACCAGGCTGCCTCTGCATACAATCGTTCAGATCATTTGGAGAGCATCTTGAAGAGCTGTTTCCATACATCGATGGATCGTGTAGTCGAACGTCGTCGACAAGGGAGTCAGCGCTCGTACGATCGCCGAAACAAGTTCAAAAGGCAAAAGAATGCGGCATTGTACTCGAAGCGGCTAGCATTTGTACGAGTCTACAACAGCAAAACTCGATGAATGGCGCACGTCGATCGACGGCCATTGAGGAAGAGCACATATGTGAAACGCACAATCGTTCAAATAGTGAAAGTTACGTTGTAGGCAATAGTCGAACGCCAATAAGGTAAAGAGCCTCAACGCTTGATTTCATTACTTGATTCTCGTGTTTTGCGAGTAACTCCAATGCTTCATTGTTTAGTTCTTGTGTTAGTCTCGTTCCTCATACATCCAGGTTATCATCCATGATTCTGCACTAATAAGTCATTCATTTCAAAGGGTTGCATACTATAATGAGTTTTGTTAGCTTCTTTCACCCTTTTGTAAAACGATTCCTAATTAAATAATTGGGCGAATCGTAGTATGAAGCTTGTTTAATCACTTCTAAGTACGCTGGTGGAGATCGTATGAAAACATCTGATTTTGACAGCCGTAACGAATATCCATCATCGACAAATAGGCAAGAAGTTATTTAGAGAAAAGGTAACTAGAGAAAACGTAAATTTGTTGTTGATCTGGTTAGTTCACAGAAGGTAGGCAGTTTTCGGCAAAGTATAATCGTAATTAATTCGTAATCGTTGTTACTCGTTTAATAACGCTATCGCAGACATGTGCCGAAAATTCGAGTTGGTAATTGTGCAGGTAGTCTGGTAGTGTGGGATGGATGCAATATGTTTTTTTTAGAATGCTTTTCCACTGATCAAACGAGCGGTCTAACTAGTACAGTAAATGTTAAGTAATGTAAGCGAACGATTAACTAACGCATAAAATTGCGATCCGATTCGACGATCAAGCCTTCACACTAGTAATACGCACTGTTGAATGGTCGCGATAAAGCACTATTGATTCGTGCAACGAGAAATGTTGTCGCAGTTATTGGTATTCATATTCTTACCCCTCGAGCCTTCGCATTGCGATATCTCGATGTTACCTGAGGCAATCGCACGCCGAGCAACAGCCATGCATTTGGCTGTTTTAGGATTCCTCGATCGAACGATACACGATTGAAATAAAACGAATCTCGTTTTTTTTTGCGATAAACATCCACTCGTCTGTATGTATGTAAAATGCACTAATGGCCGACCGCTCGTACCATCATTTTTCTAAACGCTACAAATGCAACGTTCTATCGAGGGGAATTCGTGCGGCTTGGTATGTACGACACTTTTGTGGTGTTTTCAGCATCTCAATTGAAAAATGGCAACGACATAATTTTAGAGTGGAAGGACGCTCAGAGATATTTCACTGTAGCGCTATTTCATCGCCATTGTGCTTTGATCACTAAGAAATACCAAATTTAGGGGGGGGGGGGTTTGATTTCAAATTTGAATTATACGAGTAAAATAATCCCAATAAAAGTTCGTAAATATTTGAAAATGTCACTAAAATATGCATTTTTAAAAATTAAAAGTACGATTGGAAAAACCGCATGCATACTTTTTATAGAAAGAAGTTTATCGACAATCAGTTTCAGCTCCAAAGTTGAGAGGATCAACAGTTGTGATCCTCCAGATGGTTGGGGTGAATCGCTCAGAGGCTATAAAAATGAAATATGGAAACGTTTCACCCAAGGCTGGTCAAAAAATCGACCTCCAAGACATCATATCAAGAGGGCCTCCAAACAAATGAGGCGTGAGCAAAAAGCAACCGTCACACTTGCGGTCGTTTTGGGTGAGAACGTTTTCTTCATTCGGTGATTTTTTTTTTGCGCTAGGTGAAGACGTGATTACTTACATTTATACAGTTTAAAAAACATTCCTTTTCCTCTCACCTCCCCTCTCTCTTGCGTGAATCAAAATGCCTGAGCGTTACTTTCAAAGCGGAATCGGCAACGTGTCACGTCTTACGGATGAGTTGATGAATATATAACTCTTTTCTGGCCAAAATTTGCAGGCATGCTGCCAAAAGCCTCAAATGATGTAAATGATCTGCCTGAACTAACGATTTTCACTGAACAGAGAATCTGAAATGTTTTGAAAGCCCCCGAAATTTCACCTCCTTAGACGTTTTTTCTTAAAAACTTTCAGAAGTTTCGATTTCTCCTGGCACCTACCAGCGAAATTTCTCACTTTTCTAGCACCTGTTTATTGTTACTTAGGAGATCCTCCTCTAGACACTAATTTTTGCCTTTTTTACTCGGAATCGTTTGCGTATTAGCTCAGAGCGTCTTTTCCAAATTATCGATACAGTACGTTAACGTAAGATAGTCAAACATCAATGTTTTCTGCGTTACCATTAGGACATCCGGTGTGTTAAGTTACTGGTTACAAAAGTATAGATTGCCCGAAGGTAAACGCGCCTCGACTAGACTGGACGTGACGTTTTAATATTTTAAAATTTTGACTTGGTGGACGCCTATCATCGTCCAAAACCCCCTAAAGGGCCTAAAGCTGACCTTTTCGAATGGAAGTAATTAGATCTGTCTTTTGAAATGCGAACGATCTAATCAGCTTTGTCAAAAAGAGAATTCACTCAATACTATACGGTTTAGGACGGACAATTCGCATGAACGAGTAAAATGCTCCGATTTTTGCAGCGGTATTCCTCTTCTGCTGGGTTCCGTTCTTCACGCTTCATTTGGCCAATGCGGTTTGCATGCTAACAGAAGATGGAGGTTGTGTTCAGTTTCTCGCTTTCTTCCTCACCACTTGGCTGGGATAGTAAGTTTCTGTGCTTTACGCTCGTTCTACAGGAACTACTGATGGATACCACCCAATAATAAGGCCGTAAGGTGTTGGCCTAGCATTGTTGTGAACAACTGCAATACTCTTGCACAACAGTTATGTTCATTTGGGCGAAAGATGATGGATTCGACCCGTTGAAGCCTTAGATATGAAACTTGAGCTCTAGCATAACAAAACGGCAGTCACATCCTTTTAGCAGGACTTCGGTGAAGTTTGTTCGTTGGCTTACTTTTTTTTAAACAGTCAACTCCCGTAGCCTGTCTGCATTACTGACTGTGTCTCCATACCGCTTGTTTTTCTGGGAGTAACTGGTTCTCGAACACCTCACGTTACCATCCATATAGATACAATGGCAATACAGGCTGTTGCACTTTCCCATCAGTGCAGTTCCACCAAACATAGCAATTCTTTTAAAACGGAAATATCCTATGATTTCGGTATAAATGGCCATCGTCGATTTCTCGCGGGCTTTATGAACATACTGAGTGTATTTTCAACTAAGCTGGATGAAGCCGTGAACGATATACGAAACGACAAAGAACAAACAGCCTTTATCAGCGTCAACAGTTCGACCTCTCCACAGTCCCACTAGAGCGCTTGCGTGGTCATACGCCCAAATAGCTATGCAACGTTTCTTGCTGTAAATTTAGAAAGATTGTTTTCTCTTCCATCATACCGACCACTACTTACAAATCATTACTTTTCTATGAATAATTTTAGCTGACGAACGTTGGCCACCGACTTATCATTTACTATTTCTCCAGCCTTTTTTTTCGTTGGGTCGGCAAGCGCTGCATTCGATCTTCTTAACAGTTCCTTTCGTAACGAAACGTTTCTTGGACTTATGTCGATCATAGTTGCTATGAATAATGTAGCAGTGATAATGTTTTTGTTTTCAGTTTCAATTCTTCGCTGAATCCACTTATCTATACAGTTTTCGATCAACGCTTCCGGAAAGCGTTTCGTCAGATACTCCACTGTCCACCATCAGATGCTGCCTGACCATTTTTTTTTTGAGAATGTGAACTATGAGCTGTGTTATTCGAGGTGTTTGTTGGTTGAATAAAGTGCTTTTTTTAAACTAAGCAACGCATAAGCCTTAATCAGGGGATGATGGTACAGCTGCTTGTGACGATCAGGGGATCGATGGCACAGGTGCATGTGACTTCCAGATCAAGCGAATAAATATGAGGAAATACATAGACGATTAATGCCATTTTTGCATTGGTTGTCCAGCAAGATTTCGGCGTTTTTGCTCGGTCCATTATGTGCACAAAGCGAAGATAATCTTGCATATCGCTGAAACGTTTTTCTGTTCTAGTGATAGCAATGAAAGTTACACCTCCTCTTACTTTTCAACAAGAAGCACATCTTTCAACAAGAGCTTTTGAAGAAATAATAAGAAGTACCGGAAACAACAGGAGGTAGTAAGTACTGGTATAACAAAGAGTCATTTCTAGACGATCTGGTTGGGAATTGGGATAACAACCAATTAGAAGGCCTATGGTTCTCATCTCTTAAATTTTATTTCTGTATTTTATCGATTGCATAAAGTCACTCGGAGCCATTCCTTTCATCACGCCTATTCAACTCATTCGAAGTTTCATCCCTCGAAAACACCAGCGTCTGTTGCGACGAATTTGCTTTTAATCTTAAACAAATGATCACCGTTGCCATTATTCGTAGAAATATCAGACAATCACATACCCCCTCAACTACTTGCTTAAATGTAGCCACAGAAGGAAGCACAAATAAGCTCTGCATCTTACAATTTCTCGAGTTCCTTGCAGCCTTCGCTGATGACCAGTGTAGCTGTCGGTCTCTTTCAAGGAACTTTTCATAATTTATGTTTCTGTATTTTATCGACTGCATATCTGCCATGTTCGAGTGCAAAAAAAATCCCGCGGAAAACAAAAAAGAAAAGTGCTGAGGAATGACTTGTGCCTCTTCAGTTTTATTAAATTCTTCGCTTTTTTCAAGTGTTCACTGAGGTTTTTGTAGAAGACGATTTGAAGTTCTAGTAATGTTACAGCATTATCACGCTTACTGTGATGCTCTCATTTGGCTATCATTTCTCATCGTCAAAGTTACATGACATACAAGCATATTTATATTGATGCTATTAATTACGTGTCCGTATGTATTCGTTTTTGCAACGCTAGTTTAAAAGTCATTTAATTTGGTTACTTGCCGCCGAGTATATACAAATTTTTACAATGTCCTTAGCCTATCAACAATGCATACTGTGTTCTTTCCTAGTTGCCTAAGCACTTCCTGTATCCTGTCACAACCTTGTCAATCATATAATTATTGTGTGATTGCCTACTTTTCTTCGGCATTTTGTTGGGTTAAAATAAACTAAAAAATTTTTCAATTTCCTTATTAAACGTCTATTCAAGTGGTTGTGCTCGACGAGCGGCATTAAATAAGCCCAGTCGATCCTCTTCGTAAGGGTAAGCGAAACCGAATTAAAAAAACAACACAAAATGTGCGCTCAAAGCGATACATTTTACGCTGATGAATGTTGTCTGAGTATATATAATTTTCCAAGCAACATGGTCCGCAAGCGTTCTGCACATTTCTCCTGGATTTCATTTTGACCGAAATTCGGAATCAAACTAAGCAATTTTTCTGATTTAAAAAAAAAAAGTGGTTTTGATCATGTGAGCGTTTCTCGTTGTAATACCATAAAGGTAGTTATTGTCCAGTAACTAGATGAAAGATTCGATTAGGTTTCACCATATTCGATTTTAGCTATTAGGCATATATCGATTAATCTTGTGGCTGCATTCCGCGTTGATGATCGACATTTTTTGCTGATCAGAATATAAAAAATTGCGGAAGGGAAGCATAAGTGAGAAGTGTCCGAGCGTGCAACTGGAGCGGGATATACATGGATATATTTTGGCAACTTAAAACGTACATTAATTTACTTGTTACAAGTACACACGATTGTGCACCCGAAATTGACAATTATAGCATAGTTCATCTCTTGTTTACAGTCAGATTCGCTCTAAACAGGAAGGACAGGTTTCGTAGAGCCGATACATGGGTACGGTTTATGTTCGGCATGCTTATTCGAAACGAATAAGCGGAGCTGGATGTTGTTCTGTGATAATATTTAGATTTAGATTACACGGCATAATAAGTAATAGGCAAAATGCGGTGATACTTAAACAATAAAAATTAAGTGCTTTTTTTTAAATTGTAAGCGATCAATGGGATTAAGCTAAAACGGGCATATCATTAAGATATAGAAGCATGCAGTAGTGTGCAAATAGTATGTGTGCAGAGCGCTTGCACGCTTTGCGATCGATAAATGTTTGATGATTATTTATTAAACGACCATATCCCTTGGAAGGGACTGCTTGCTAGCTCTATAGAGCACCTCTTGAGAACCGTTTCCGGCCGCACGCATCTCTTTTAGTTCGTCCATTTCAATGGCGCAGTGCGACACTTTTATCGCTCACTTGCAGCCAACCATACCGCTCACAAATTTATCTTCACTTATGTTAGTAATTTCTTGAGGGTTCGTCTAACAAAGTTTATGCAAATTTTTTGCTGAAATTTTTCTATTAAAAATGGGTCTATATTGCGTAATTAAAATATATAATTTGCTCAGCTACTGAATCGCTAATGAAGCGGAATCTGTTGCATTATTTTTTTTCCTTGGATTTCCGCATTCATTATTTATGGCTATTAGAATGTGGGGGAGGGGGCAGGGGCGGGAGGCAGTAGCTCAGTCTTAGAGCTCCCGCCTCGTAGGTGGGAGACCTGGGTTCGACCCCAACAGCTTCCCCAAAAGGATCGCCAACAGGTTGACCACAAGGGGTTCCGGAACTAGTCAAAACAATCGTGCTTGGGCATGGTTATCAGCAGCTAGAACAGTCATTAGTTCGTTTGCGAATGAACGAAGAGGTTGCATTGGTGTCGTGTATTCTATTATGTGTACAGCGGTAAACACTGAGCTTAATTAATGCTAAAATAGGTATAGTGGTGCCAATGGGTATATGCCGTATCGTTCGCCCATATATTTCATATTGTTATATGCTATGAGTGCATAGAATGTTAGTAACACGTACTAAACAAGCGTACAGTTTTGTCTATCAGATTACGTTAGGTATTATGGAAACAAGCTTTTATGGAAAAACCAGTTTTATGAGAATCTATACCAAATATACCAATGGGATGCGATTTTCTATTTGCAATGCACATTTGCGATTATATCGAAAAGTCCACCTTCAAAAGCCATTCTAAGAGAAACAGTTAAGTAGATTATTTTGAAGTTTCGCCGGCTTCACTAAATATTCGTGATAACAAATGCAATTTTCGCAGTTAGCTCATCTGAAATTTATTATATTGTTCGCACTGTAAGTCATCCAGAAAATCAGCCATCCAGAAAATCAGCAATTCAGAAAATCATCGCATTCTTTGAACTTTATATTGATAAACAACTATGCCTCAAAGAAACGCAACTGGATTTGCAAACAAATAGAAGAGTCAATTGAGCAGTGGGTACCAGAATCGTGAAGGGACATATCTATCCATCAGCCAATTTAGGGCAACCGAGTTTCTTGGCCAACAAAATGCAATCTCACCACGCCATGTCATATTGATTTTCTTCCTTGCTAATACGCTCAGGCTGCCCATGCAGCATTCATTGCTTTAGTCGCTTCCGTCCACAATTACGCTTAGAATCCTCGTTTGTTGTTTTGCAGAGGTAGAAAGTATGGTACTGTTGCGTGGCTAGCTTGCTAGCACATATATGCTAGCCTGTATATTCGAAGTTGGTGCCAAATGCCGGAAAGGTGACTAGGTAAATTGATTGCATCGGGGGGCATTGAATGTTATCGGAAACTGCGTTTCCGACTCATTCGTATTGTGTGAGTTTATCTTTATGCACTAACTGCTAACTTCGGATTGATATTGTGATTTTGTCAGAGTTTTGTGAGCTTTCTAATGGATTTCAAAACTAGGAAGCACTAAGTTGGAACATCATCAATATCTGGGCATCAAGAATTCTTATTCTTATTTCTTACTCTTACCGCTCGGGTCTTCAGCGCGATGTCTTTCGATGTTACTGAGATGCAATCACACGCCGAGCACAGCCACCATCCCTTTGGCTGTTTTAGCTTGTTGTTAAGTACCACCCGCTAGCTGGGCTGTCAGTGGGTATGGTGGGAAGCAGCCGGGAATCAAACCCAGGTCTCCCCGCATGCGAAGCTGGGCTCTACCACTGAGCTATTGCAGCCCGGGCATCGAGAATATCGTTGTTAATTCAGACTTGTTACTGACTCCATTCCTGGAAAACAAAAAAGGCGAAATGAGAAATAATTCATTGTGGTGTTAGCTAGGGGTATGCAATAGGAAAAGCACGCGGCAGTCAAAGGGCATCCCTTCCTGCTTGACTTTCCCAAGTTTGAAAGTCCCCTACCAAACATTCATGAGGTCGCGGGAACACGTCAGTCAGGATAAATTTGCAATCTTCCCCCTACATATTTCTCCGTCTTCTTTTCTTTCTTCTCATAAGCTCGTAGTTTTACTTGTTGATTATTTTTCTCAGCGCCTTGTTTTAACTTTCGACTTCATGGTCAAAACTTTGTCAGTAAATCCTTTCTCATTAGTTATACGATGCTTTCAATATCCAAGCTCTAAGACACATCCTCGCAACTGGAACTTTTGAAGATTCACGAGAAGTTACGCATAATTTGATAATATCTTTCTATGCTTGTGTCTTTAACGTTTTCAGTTTCACTGTTTTAAAGGCGGAATTTTTTAAAAAAATAAACGAAATAAAACCGTTACTTTCGAGAATCACGCGATTTTTATCAAAATGCTTGATCAACACTTCTTGATCAACAGTGCTTAAGTTCAAATTTGAAAAAGAGCAACTTGCTTGAATCTGCAGATACACCTGGGCGAAATACGCCTGTGAAAGCGTCCATGAAGGATTCTGCGACAGTATCGAATCTCAATATCATTCAATGCACACACATGAGTGTTGTTTGCAAGAAAAATGAGCGAGGCGGATTACATTTCTTTTAGTCGATCGGATATCAGAGTGCTCTCAATCAAGCGTGCCTCTGTTGTCCTCTGCATTCATTTTTTTCTTCTCTGAGATCCTGTTGACAAATTGTGAAGTCGCAATATGGCAAACTTTATTTAATAGTTGTAATAATTTCTATTTTTTGCTGAATGCTTAATCATATTTTACCTTTTTTGTGGGTTTTTTTTCTGCACAATACAAGAAAACTTTATCATTACGAGTTACTGCCTATTTGATGGCTAATCGCACAACGAGTTGGAAAAAGGTGCCTATTTTTGGGCAACAATATAGAGATACAAGAATTGTTTTAATGAACATGCGATAGAATTGCATATAGATTCGACGCGATGGGGTAA
>JPKZ01022848.1:1435712-1446682 GCA_000803305.1 Toxocara canis
CCACTTCCTTTATTCGGATGTATTTTTCGATACATAGGTAAGAACTATATCATACGGTTGAATAGCGGCAACATATAACGCTTAGGCGAATTTATTCTCGAGCAACATTACAGAATTCGAAGTGGAGAACGAACGGCCAAAAAATGAAGAGCACAAATGAGACAAAAAGAGAAAGCGAACGTTTCGCACAGCGAAAACCGATGGTAAATGCTATTTAAGGCTGATGCTACATAGTAGACGAATAATCGAAAGAGAGCAACAATGAAAGAGAATCGAAGAGAAGAGTCAACTGAATTAAACGATTACATATGACGTAAAGCTATACCCATCAAAGGGAACAGTGAGCAACAACTGAACACCAATGTAAACATTGAACAGCGCGATACTTGTCGATCGCCTCTTCCTCTACATTCCTCATATCTGAATGTTGCGCTTTTCATCCTTTCCTTATCGATCGTAACAAACAAAAGAAAAATGTCACCGTGCTCGAGAAAAAATTTGACAAAATCTTAGAAAAAATTCGACAAAATCTATCTTCAAAATGTTGAAGAAAACGCCAACGTTTTCTTTCTATCATTCTTGTGTTCACATACGTGAACGGATTGGTAGATTTTTTCAAAGTAATGAGAGGTTATCGACGGGGAGGGGTCTATAATCACGATATTATTATGGTTCTTTATGCAACAGACTGAGACTTACAAATCAGTTAACACCACAAAATACGAGCTATTGATCCGTAGGCCCATAGCGTAGGGCGACTACGGTCGAGAAAAGAAAAAGATATCAGAAAAAATTTAAAAAATTAAGCTCGAAATCGAGAAGATGATAAGAAATGATAGGAAAGCAAGCTGGAAACAGATCATTTAATTACCAGCATATGTAAATGAGATTGATTTTAACGCTTTCATTGAATACTCTGCATTGCACCGAATGACGAAAAAAAAAAAGAAATACTCATGTGGAAGTCGTATCCCTGAATATACAATTAGCAAGGAAACAGTAGTGCGCATAATAATAAACGCCTAAACGTCCGTTGAAAATATCATACGCCTAAAACTGAAACCCAAATATTGATGATTATGCTGAGCAAATACTTTAACCACAATGAATTACTCGTTAAACATCTGTCATCAACATGCCCAACGTACGCCTTCAAAGACGATATATCAATTTTGGATCAACTGAAGACAGGATATTCGCTTCAATGTCTCCCTATTTATTGCACTGTCTCCCTATTTATTGCACAATTTTCAAATTTTGGCTGATAGTCAAAAGTAATCATGCGAATATACGCAGCTATTTTGCGTTTATAATTGGCCCTGAATGAGCGGATCTCCTTCCCTAATAGAACAAAACTTCCAACTGCTTCCAATTACGAACGAGTGTGGTCAATTTCGACTGCTTATATAACAGTACAGCACTTAAAAATGCCCAAATCAAATGTGTTATTATAATTCACTGTTTGTAAGGAAACGATTCAACTAGTCTCAACATAAAACCTATAAACCTATATCTTTTGTTTTTACGATACAAAATCCGACTTATTTTCTCAATAGTACAAAGGAAATTTCAATAAATTTTCAGAAATGATTAACGAACCGCCTAAGGTGATTAAACATATGTGAGAAAAAAAGTAAATTTGTAAACGTGGAAAAACTGTTTTGAACAGAAACACACATTGTAAAGGTAGTCCAACACAACCTTGTTTTCTAAGGAAAATATCTGGCAAGAAAAAATCATAACATGATATAGAGAGTGCACATATTATTCGCGCTAGCAAAACAAGCATTTACGATTCACTATCTCAATACGGAAACACCAAACAGTTTTTTGTTTTTTAGCAAAAATTCCATTCAAAACTAGTAACCAGAGGCCTAGAGACAAGGTTTTCTTTTAAGCCTCTCTTCTCTTCAGCTCTTTTTATAAAAAATATCATGTACTTTTTCACTGCGGTGGTCTCGAACTTTCCTCTGCGGACTACAGCAAAACTAGATGGTACGTCTAATATGCTTTTCAATGAAAGATGAATTATCGTGCAAAACCTCTAGCCAGTGACCTCCGACTCATAGTTCGTTCCAACTGGAAACGGTTTATTTTGTTCATATTAAAGCTGTACGGCTAATAAAACTTTCCACACCAACGATACTTCAATGCGAGGCCAACAACGGAAAGCCTCACCGAAATAAAAGCAAAATATTTCAAATTTGCTCTTAGAACACCAAGATTCTTTTCGTGCACTCATAACACAAGACTTTCTGAACGAAATGAGGTTGGTGACTTCAAATGGGCGCTGAGGGAGAGAAAGAAGGATGTACCGAGAACAGAGAGACTCCATAATAACTCGAAGCTTAAAAGAGCCCTCGTTGCGAAACCGAGTACTAGAAGTGATACAGTATATAAGACCGTTTCTATCCCGCTGCAACGATGCAAGTTTTCATCATCAAGGATGAATTAGATATTATAAAAGCTAACAAAAGCAACGTCCCACCTTCCTCTTGAAGTTGTGCACAAATATGTAGAGACGAAATAGCTGTTAAGAACGCAGATCGCGCAACAAAAGAAAGTGCTAAAATTCCAACTAGGGAGGGGCATTAGAACAATAAATGCTGTTTAAGCAAGAATGCAGAACAGAGGAAGAAGCAGTACCGCACAGCGAGACTGATTCCGTCGAGAAATTTACATACCGGTCTACTCAATGCTATCACATCAATCCGTACCAGTCTGAGAGACAACACAACTATACATACAGCAAAACTGCAAAATTAAGCTATCAAAACAGCTCAGCTACAACGATGCATTCCTCATAGCGGTTTATTGTGGTGAGAAATTCTTTTGGAGAGAGCAGAAGAAAAACGAACAGAACAAATTTCAAAAGCCAAGTTCCTGAAAAAGTTATGAGAGGGACTTCCGGAATTCACTTTCATTCTCATAATATACTAGTTCACAAACACTGAATGACAGGCAAAAAAAAAACAAATTTGGGTTGTGAAGTTAAGGCAGAATAAATTGCAACAACATTCACCTAAAATCAAAGAACGAGAAAAAGGCAAGAGATATTTGGTCGACATCTACATGGAACGAGGACCACAGATTATAACCAAAAGCTGTAATGCCCGCCAGAGTCGATATGCTGATGCTACGGTGTGCATATGCACAAATCTGAAATTTTCAAGTACAAACGCTCTTATTAGTGCTCAGAGTACATACAACAGCTGCAAAAGACCAAGAAAAAAGACATTCCAATGACGGATTGCCTTAGCGGTTGTTTTCCCCTGCAATTTATGCGATGGTGGCCTGAAAAAGGCCAACCTCACAAGGTCAGAGTCATAAACCCGCACTAAAAATCAGACACGTATTTTAACGCTCACTACGTCACCCTGAACATGCTAGGTTTGATATCAGTAGTGGCGCTGAAGCCACTCTGCCTTCCCCCTCCCCTTCCACTTCAAAAACACAGATGTGGGTGAGGGAGGATGGTGAAGGGAGGAGGGAGGAGAGGCGGAGGAGGAAAGGGACAATTTCTCTCTCTCGTACCACACTCCTTCATGACAAAGAAAATCGATCCCAATCTGCAACTCCCTCATAACCTCCCTCCTCTCCACGCAATAATAGTAGCAATAATAAATGGCAATGGCAACAGAAATAAGTAATAAATAAAACTAATAATAACAGTAACAGTTGCAAACAACAATACAAAAAAATGAGAACAATAAGGCTGCGTTTGTTCAGTGAAAAATCTAAGCCTGGAGAATTTCATTTTAAAAGTTCAAGGAAGGACTCTATATGATGAAGTTTCGTTCAACTCTCTGAGAAGAGCCGCCTAGCGGCTCGCTAAAAGTTGTACGGCCTTCTATCCGAAGACGTTTTACTTCCGAGTCGATAGCAGGGCATCTGTTTATGCAACGCAACATAACAAAAGGTACAGTTAGCCTCACCTGAGATATCTCCACAGCTTCGTACTATAAAAAACTTGTTACTGGTACACCACCAAATTAAATAGAAAAGTTTTAGAACAAACCCAATTATACGAGACTGTGATTGATTAAGCAGAACTGAAAAGTCACTCGGAGCCATTCCTTTCATCAAGCCTGTTCAACCCATTCGAAGTTTCATCCCTCGAAAACACCAGCGTCTGTTGCGTCGAATCTGCTTTTACTCTTAAAATAAATGATCATCGTTGTCATTATTCGTAGAAATATCAGGCGATCACATACCCCCTCAACTACTCACTAAAATGTAGCCACAGAAGGAAGCACACATAAGCTCTGCATCTTACAATTTCTAGAGTTCCTTTCAGCCTTCGCTGATGACCGGTGTAGCTCTCGGTCACAATTTTTTTTTTGCAGTATTTCTCTTTTTTCTTAACCTGAAGACTCCCGTCCTCCTTTAAAACACTTTTCTCAGCCTTACTCTCATTATTAGGACTCGCTGCGTTAGTGCTTTGATGATGAATAACAGATCGAATATTCCGAGCAAGAGACGCCTAGAATCTACGTACTGACTTCTTAGATAGTGGAGGAATGTAACCGAAAAAGCAACTACATTCGAAAGAAGGACCGAATCGATAGAGAGAGAGGTGCGATGTTAAATGCGTTGAGCAGAGCCAGGGAACCTAACACCAGCTGGGCTGTCGAAATTTCCAATCAGTTTCTTTCTTCCTCTCTTCGCTTCTGTGGCCTCATTTTCATGGAAATGGAACCTGATAATTCTCTGGCACTAGAGTCGAAATAGGGCGTACCGGTTTGATAAACGGGCGAACGACTCAAAGAATTTCGAAGTTGAGCTTCAACATCGAATTATAACAATTCAAGAACATAGTCAGTCCCAACTTGCTGCCAAAAATCCACAAATTGATTCACATCACTGTGTTGTTTGCACGTTTGTACAGTGATCCTCGTAGTGGGAAATGAAACAAACGTTTACTACTAAAGCTATATGTTTCATATAAAAGTTGCGGTCTAAAATTGAAAACAAAGTAGAGACCATTAAATACCACATAAACCAAATTCAGCTTCCGGTAATCGCCATGTCTCACGAAAAGACATTAGTTTAAAATGCTCCGAAATGGCGACCTCACTTCTGCAAGTGTATAAAAGCGACGAGGAATTTAGGACAATGAAAGAATGATGAAAAAACTTTAAGCGGATCCGAATGATGCGCAAACGTTTTCTTTACTTTACATAGTAGTAGAATGAACACATGCAGCGTGAAAGCAAACAGCTACCTGTATGTCAAACCGCTAATAGACAGCAATATGAAAAAAAAAACACTCGAAAAAGATTCCTCGCTTCGAAGTGCAATAAAATGAACACATACTGTTCGTTGTCATCCGATTCACTTGAGGCATCGCCACGAACTCTTAAATAGATCTCGATAAGAATAACCAAGAATCCGGACATAATTGTACCGCAGCCACCGACCAAGAATATGGTCTCATATGTTCCAGTATTGTCGTGGATGAAACCTAAAACATTCACAAACGACTAATCGCCTTTTTTTAAACAACAAAATCAAGGAAATATGACATGGTCATAATTGCAAATACGATTGATTTATAAAAATAGAAATTGAGATGCACCGCTCGGAAACTGAAAGCTCTAATATCAATGAAGTAAAGAAACAGTAGTTGAAAGCAAGCTGAACTTTCTATAAGAACTTCTATAGCGTTTCGACAAGACCAGTTGGAATAATAGTGATAAAATGCAGCACTGAAGAAAAGAGATAAAATGTAGCACAATGTTTCACATTTTCTCTAATAAATATAAAATAGTTCTATGAAATGGCTGCTATCGTGTTTCAGGGTGTTTATAGCGTTAATGATTCTCGCGAACAGAAAATACAGATTTTAGCAGCGACCAGCAAAATGAAATTGCACGCTTCGCATGGTCAACATGCACAGCAATTTTTAAGCGAATGCAACCGGAATGGCCGATGATTCTTCAGATCTATCATTGCTTTGTCGGCCATACGACGGCTCTCAGCACAATGCTCTTGAAGAACGGTCTTTTCCGCTGAAGAGGAATTTGTGAATACCGGGCTCATAAACCAAAAAGTATATCAAATCAGTGAATAATCTAGTACTACATACACATCGACCCTATCAAGCATATGTGATGAAGCACATATCAAGAGTGGAAAACAAGTACATAGGAAGTGCAAAATAGTGGCAACATACCAACAAGCGCTGGTCCAATAAGGTTACCCAGCCCTTCAACAAGACAAAGCAGTCCGTATCCAGTTTGAAAATCGTATAAGCAGAGGATGTGGACAGTGATTACAGACGCAAGCACATAGTTAGCACTGATGAAGAATCCGTAAGCGTTACATAATACCATCAAGAAGAGATAGGAATTCGCAAATGGGGCCAGTGTCACACACAAACCCGACAGCATTATGAACACTCCGTACAATAACATTATGTACTGCAAATACAACCCTCCACAGCACAGCCAACATATAACTAACATTTCGAATTGCATCTAAAAAAAATGACGCCAACTCTCACTTCACACTATTCACACTTACAGTTCTTACGATCGCATCTCTTCATCGCTTGCGCAGTCATGTTAACTTACGATCAGCAAAAATATTGATGAAGGAGCAACTTCAAAATAACCAAGGCAAGCATCCTCGCTGTTACATAAAAATCGATGTGGCTGCAGAATTTGTAAACTGGACACCAAAACACATCATTAAGTGCCGGGTTCATAGAGAACTGATACCACTCGGATCTTGAGCGTTATCAAGAAAAATAACAAAACTACTCTCTTGGGTAATTAGTGTTATGAGTTGTCAGCAACATTACCTGGTTAAGGCATTTCCTGACATCAAGAAGGTGCGGGTACATAGGCGCAGCCGCAAAAAGTGAGAAGGCCATGTGCGCAACGAGTAAAGCTCTACAGCAAAAAGTGTCTATGTATCCGTGAATCTCTTTTGGCAGAGTTCTTCTGGTTATGGCGCCTACGTCCCACCAGTTTAAAATTTGATCTTTTATATTGGAGGGATCAGCTAAAAAGAAAACTGGACTCTTTAGCAAATCAGAAAAACCAGAACTCACTTCTCTCGTCCTCGTCCAGTCAGCTAAAAAGCCGCATAGCAACATGCTGATCGTGTTCATAAGGCCGATGGCTGATACCAAATATGAGGCTTCCGTTTCGGTGACATTTAAATGTTCGACCGCATATTCGGGGAAGTTGACGTAGGGAATATCGAAGAAAATATACAGCACGAATGTGCTTACTAAGAAGGTGAAGAAGGCGGGCACGATAATCAACGATTTCGTTACCGACAGCCACTCGAACAGTGACTCGACCATCTGAATCGACAGCCATTTCGAGCGGGTAATAAAGAAAACGAAACTCGTGCTACGTATGACACCTATTGTGCGAATCACAGTACGTTGAAAAAAAAAACTGCAGTGTCTAAGGTTTCGTCTCTAACATTTTAGCTTGCGTCATTTGTATGCATTACCGGAACGAATGTGCTCAAAAAAATCCAAGAGGAATCAGGCGAAATCCCGAGAACTTCCAAACGATCCTCAAGCTCATCATATATATCGCTCGAGTACATACCCTGTAGTGAGCTTTCGCCTTCCACTATCCCTTCGCCAAAGTTTCCTTACCTCTTGTCGAAAATCACAGGATCACACTGGGCTCCAGAGAAACAGCAAAATAAAAAATGATGTGAAATGGAGATAACCTTAGCGATCTGAAGAGTACGTGATTTGCGTTTTCTGCGAAAGAAAATGGCCGGTGCGGAAGGGACACGACGGTTCATCCCGTTGCCGAACGCTTCGTTTCTCCATGGATAGTTCATAATATTGGATGCGGGCACACGACCCTGAGCCGCACCCACTCCACTTAGCATCGTTGACAACCGCACTGCCCGCATATTCAATGCCGCATTCGCTATGATGCCTTCTGCAAAAGGTGCTACGATGATGACATGGCTAAAGAAACGCTGTCGGGAGAATGAAAAAGAATTATGAAGGCGAGTGATGATAGAAAGTGAAAAAGCACTTCAGTACCAATGGAAGTGAAACGATATGACTGAAGGTGCGGCAGAAAAAACAAACTTTTAAAAAGCGATAGGCAAATAGGTAATAGTGAAGCAGGACAAGACATAACAACGACGCCCACAAAAGACAGAAACCGCACGAATCCTTCTTCGCTACTTCATCCATTCATCTCTCCTTCGAAGTGGTAATGTGGCTAAGTTCCAAACTGAAGAATGTATGAAAATTCGTTGAACCATCCTTCCCTTTTCCACCTCGCTATGAATCAACCGCCCCACAATACCATCCACAAAAATGCGATTAACACTACTATGAAGTTGACTTCGAATGAGGTTTTTGAACTGAAGAGGGCACAGGAATCCCTCGCTCTTCTTCTCTTGAACAAGACACCGACTTCTTGGTTTCCTCTTCTCGAAAACATCTGTTACGTCAATCCCCCCCCCCCTCCCCCCTCTTGAACTGGACAAAGTAGTAGTGGCGGGGTGCAATAAATGTAGTCAAGATTTTGTCGACAAAAGATAATTAAAAAAGAATTTAAAAGCTCGGCTGTGTGCGCCATATTAGACCCCGATCAGATCCACTATCGTAGTGCCCATTTAACCTAACATTTTTTAGTGCGCAAAACAGACCACGTGAATCTGACAACGATATCACATGCGGAATCAGCGATAGTTGTAATTGGCGATGTTTACGGTGCATAATAGCCTGGTAACGAAATGATGCTTACTTTAAAAAAAAAAAAGTTAATAGCTTCTACATCTCACAGATCATCATTAGCGGCTGGCTGTAGCAACAGTCAAAGGTTGATAAGGGAAGAATGAAGGAGAGGTGCAAATTTCATCGACCTCTTCCAAAAAAAAAGCTGTCGGCGAATGAAAAAGATGAACATATTTTTTTCTCTCTTCAAAATGCTCTCCAGTGAACCTTTATATGAAGGCTACTGCAGATGAGCATTTCCGAATGTGGGTTTGGAAGACGTCTGGAAACGATTTCAACGGAGATGAAAGATGGGTAAACAGCCATGAACAAAATAACTTCCCAGTTGGTCTTTAGGCTGTACACGTGGCAAAAGCAGACCTCTAGTGTTAAGTGATGATTTAACAGCCCTTCGAGTTTTGCGTTCGTCGTTCAGTAACGGTTGCTGCTCGACAAATCCACATGAGCGTGGTTCCTCTCTTCGAATAGCACTGTTGGTAGCAATATCGAATGGCTTCGACTAAACATAAATGCACATCATATATGCCTACAGACTACCGAGTGGGTGCCCCCAGAGTTGTAATACTCTCTTCCAGATTTGACCGTGTGTGTGGAAATTTAAAATTTTTACTCGCAAATGTGCTGACTGTCAACAGAAGAAAAAAACGGCAAATACTAAAATCTTTGTGAATGCTAAACGAGGAAATAAGGTTAAACGCACAATACTCTTAAGAAATTTACTATTGCTT
The DNA here is from genome assembly GCA_000803305.1 of Toxocara canis. Lineage (NCBI taxonomy): Eukaryota > Metazoa > Nematoda > Chromadorea > Rhabditida > Toxocaridae > Toxocara > Toxocara canis. The sequence continues at coordinate 1,445,172 of JPKZ01022848.1, forward strand.
GGACTGTTTCTTTGGCACGGTCGTCTGCAACAGCCTGAAATCGAGACGAGCCCGCATCACCATCATTTGATTGCGTTGAACAACTCTCCGACGATGTACTGCTACTCAAGCTAAAAAAAAAAGACTGAACTGTACGAAACATGACGATCAGTCTATTCGAGAATGAGCTGAATATGCGCATAAATAAATTTAAACAAATCAGAGAAACTAACAACGGCTAATTAGTTCTATGCAACCCATATGTTCTCATCATATAATATATGCTCTGTATGGAATGCTAAATACTCAACCCCCCCCCCCCCCCCCCCACCCCAGATCCACTATCGTAGTGCCCATTTAACCTAACATTTTTTAGTGCGCAAAACAGACCACGTGAATCTGACAACGATATCACATGCGGAATCAGCGATAGTTGTAATTGGCGATGTTTACGGTGCATAATAGCCTGGTAACGAAATGATGCTTACTTTAAAAAAAAAAAAAGTTAATAGCTTCTACATCTCACAGATCATCATTAGCGGCTGGCTGTAGCAACAGTCAAAGGTTGATAAGGGAAGAATGAAGGAGAGGTGCAAATTTCATCGACCTCTTCCAAAAAAAAAGCTGTCGGCGAATGAAAAAGATGAACATATTTTTTTCTCTCTTCAAAATGCTCTCCAGTGAACCTTTATATGAAGGCTACTGCAGATGAGCATTTCCGAATGTGGGTTTGGAAGACGTCTGGAAACGATTTCAACGGAGATGAAAGATGGGTAAACAGCCATGAACAAAATAACTTCCCAGTTGGTCTTTAGGCTGTACACGTGGCAAAAGCAGACCTCTAGTGTTAAGTGATGATTTAACAGCCCTTCGAGTTTTGCGTTCGTCGTTCAGTAACGGTTGCTGCTCGACAAATCCACATGAGCGTGGTTCCTCTCTTCGAATAGCACTGTTGGTAGCAATATCGAATGGCTTCGACTAAACATAAATGCACATCATATATGCCTACAGACTACCGAGTGGGTGCCCCCAGAGTTGTAATACTCTCTTCCAGATTTGACCGTGTGTGTGGAAATTTAAAATTTTTACTCGCAAATGTGCTGACTGTCAACAGAAGAAAAAAACGGCAAATACTAAAATCTTTGTGAATGCTAAACGAGGAAATAAGGTTAAACGCACAATACTCTTAAGAAATTTACTATTGCTTGGACTGTTTCTTTGGCACGGTCGTCTGCAACAGCCTGAAATCGAGACGAGCCCGCATCACCATCATTTGATTGCGTTGAACAACTCTCCGACGATGTACTGCTACTCAAGCTAAAAAAAAAAGACTGAACTGTACGAAACATGACGATCAGTCTATTCGAGAATGAGCTGAATATGCGCATAAATAAATTTAAACAAATCAGAGAAACTAACAACGGCTAATTAGTTCTATGCAACCCATATGTTCTCATCATATAATATATGCTCTGTATGGAATGCTAAATACTCAACCCCCCCCCCCCCCCCCCCCCCCCCCTCCACACCAC
>JPKZ01022848.1:1504514-1524031 GCA_000803305.1 Toxocara canis
CCACCCCTCACTCCTCCTCCCTCTTCCACTTTCTTCAACGGAAATCATCTTTTTACACTTCATTAAGAAGGACGCTTACAGACACATTTGGAGGGAAGGCGTGCCAGAGAAAAACAGCTGTCCCTCATCGCTGTGATAGTGATAGCATTTAAAGCAAACGTCACTTCTCTTATGGAAATCTGATTGAAAACACTCAAAAAAAAGTCCACACATTTAAGCCAACTGTTTCACTGAAGAAAATTCCTGAGGATATAAGGAAGCGGTATACCTACTGCTGTAGATTAAACCGGTTCACCTGTTTGTAAGGTTTTGACCAGTGAAGATCTCTAACACGAAGGAGATGCTCTTCAAGAAAATCGAGATGCTTCGCCGAGGTAGTATCAACCTCTCCGACAGTATCAACATTGAAGTCGGACACTTGAAACGGCGGAATAGGAAATTCGAAATGCGCATAATGGAACATCAGCTAAAGTAAAAAGCTATTTGATAGCGCTCCATTATTTAAAGATAAATGCCTTTTAACAACGACAGAAAATTAAAATTAACTCAGCGTCATCGCATATGTCATACTAACTACCAACGAATGAATACCAAAGTGAGCAAAGCAAATTCCTTAAAACTAATCGCACGAAGCGGCTCTCTGCGAGCAGTGGAGACAACAACAAAGCCTCTAATCGACAGAGTTCTGACCTCATTCACTTTACAGCTTCTCTTGGAATTATGATGCCGTCAAGCATGCCTCCCACTCTTTCTCCCTCCCTTAAGCACTGCGATGCTTCGGAATCTTTGAAAGTAGGTCCGCTATTCTAAAACACTGCGACCAAGCGTACCGATGGGACCCTGGACACAACCAGAGTTACGCGTGCTCCTCTCCCCCTCGCCTCCTCAGCCCTTGGATAATGAAGAAAATCTGGCAGACTTATACTCCTAAGTTGGCCCTATTTGAAGGAATAAATGTCACCCCAAAAAGTATTTCTAAGGAAAACTTTAAAAAACAAATAATAGTAGCATTGCAAATAATTCTGAGCTTATAAAGGGTAATGCTTGACAAAGCTACCGCAGAAGGACAAGACAAGAAAATTTCATGGCAAAATCAATAATTACGACGCAAGTGCGTTTAAAGCGCATTTAAAATAACTCTGGGACGCTTTAAATAAGTTATTGAAAAATAACACACCTCTCTAGGATCCATTTCGCAAGAGATCGCTAAATCAGAACACTCTTCAAAAACTTCATCACGGAAGTATATAAGCGCTGCTTTCTGCTTCAGCCTATTCATCTTCTGAAAGAATATACCACTTTCCTTAAAGATCAAAAAGGCTGTAAGACCATGCCAAGAAAAAAACATGGAATATATGTTCCCCCTCCAAAAATTCATAAAAACAGCCTCGTCTGAATACCCTAAATATAAACACAACAGCTCATGTTTATATACCTTTCCAAAGTTGCACTCGCCAAAGAGATGCGTCTCTTCAATCCACCTTTCCTTGAGCAATGAAATAAAGCAAAAACGACATTCAGGCAGACTTAATCACAATTAATCATCAAATTGGCAATGGAAGAATGTGTCGCATTGACTCTGAAATTGATTTCCTTGAACATAAGCCCTCTTAAAATGAAGCTTCCTCGAACTGAATATATGTTTTCGAAATATGTCTCTCTCTCTCCACCTCCCTTCCTCTTCCTCCTCCACGCCCTCCTTTCCCTTAATCTTGTCATATTGGCATTCACTCCGCATAAAATTTCCACAAATGAACTTCGAGGAAATTAATAGCATATGAAGCGCATATGCGTTATTTAAAGAAAAATCATCCAAAGTTGGAATTTCCACAAATAAGCAAGCTCTGACGAGCAAAAGCTTCTTCTCTGACGAGAGGCGTCAGTGCATCTATTCAAGAAAACACGGCACATATGTATCCAGTAATCGAAACGCAAAAAGGAAAGAATAAAGGGAAACGGAACGAACCAAGATTTCTTCTTCATCGTACGAAGCACTCAGTACACTCTGCTCAGCCAGTTTCAAAGCCCTTTCGACTGAATTTTGAGCAAGCAGCGTTTCGGCCTGAATAAAAATGAGCTAAGCGGTATTGGCGTTATTTTTGGCACCCTCGCTCAACGCAAAAATCTTTGAAGCCCACAGCTTTTATGCCAAATTTAACCATAAACGTTCGAATACAAGTGGTCTTTAGAACTGGACCTAGGCCAAGGTGCGGATTTTTAACACGCATTCAGTGACGGAAGTTTAGAACCAAAAAAGCTTCAAACAATGGTAGAACCAGATGAGCTAGAAACTCTCAAAGAGAGAAACGTGGATTTTGGAGAAAAAAGAAAAACAAGGAAAACACTTTGGAAGCTGAGGAGGGAAAACGGAAGTAACTTTGTTTTAAAAGAACACATGAGACATATACAGCATGACAGCCTTCTCCACGATGGTCTAGAAAACTCCATGGGTTGCACATCAAGCCCGGAAACAACGATTCCGCGATGAGACGATCACTACAACAAGACTGCCACCAAATACAACCACCGATCAGTAACTTAGCCACTATGCCCTTACTTCACTAGTACTGTGTTAAGAAGAAAGTATAAAATGGTCGCATTTTCGTTTCTTCTGAAAGCTAAACTCACTCGCATCTCTTTTGTCACTTCAGATCGCTGATTAACACACGAGAGACGTTAGTGCATAAGAGAAAAGCGATTAGCTCGCCGACCGTCCAGTCTAGGTCTGTCTGGTGGTCAAAACGATGGTTAAGGTCAAAGATTCCGATTCAGTTATGAATGTCGCTTCTATGACCACCTTTTATCTCCAACCTTACTTGGACGGATCAAATAAAAATGAAGCGGTGACTTACTCTATCGAACCAGGACACTTCATCGATCATAAAGATTTGGTCTTTCACGCATAGGAAAATGCGACCGTTGATATTACTTAGCAAGGTTCCTTCAATAACAGTCATCCGATGCACTTCTGACGCTTCGTTGCACCTCAAAATAACAATTTATAACGTTAACAGTACGGCTCTTTTACCGTACACAATGCCATCGTTCGATGGTTTTTTTATTATTTTGAATCAACTGAGGAATTTTGCGAACCGATGCTGATTGAAAAGTGAATTTTCAGTTTTTCATTTTGGCATACGTAAAAAAAGTAGCCAAAAACCCGGGTTAAACTTTTGTGAAATATTTCGAAGCGTTTCACGAAACACATCTGCCGCTGGCCAAACGAACGCTGAAACATGAAATGAAACTATTTCAAGCAAGTGTCTGTCGACAAAAAAAACTACTTTGTATTCTAACAGTACTCACTACCATTACGTTTACTAGCTTCGGAATCAAGTGGACTGCAATCGCTAATTGAAAATCACTTTACTTCTGGAATGGACTGCGAGAAAAAACTATAAAATTCGCGAGTAAACATACATAAATACAATGAGCGATGTGGAGTTGAGCGCAAAAATATATGGCGAATGATATACAGTGGAGACGACCCGATCACTGCCCCAAACCAATGGCGGTCGCGAGGAAACACCATCAGAAGATGCGAAGACAGCCAACCCTTGCATACCGCTCACTAGGAATTCTTCCTGAAATGAGAACATAATCAACAATGAAAGATTAGCTTACTACCGATTAAAAACCTCAATATTCATTGAAATGATGTCTGGTTCAGCGGTGTTAGATACAGATTTCTCAGCTTGATAATGAAAACATTTCCCATACTGGGATTTCAGCCTACTTATCTTATTCAACCCGGAAAATGCTAAACTGCACAGCTAATTTGAACGCATGCACTGTTTTTCTCATCATAAAATAAATTTTCATTTTTCTTCTTCCACAAACGACCACCGAATTTATTTTAGAATAATTTTCGCCGACTATTTTTTCACAAGACCTTATTTGTTCTGATCATGAAAAGGGTAATACTTCGATAGCAAAACATCAGCGGTTCAACATACGGCTTTTGCGATAATCATTCGGAAACTTTGTAACCTATATGCGAGCAAAGACCACTTTTAAAAAAATAAAATAACAAACAAACAAACTGGAAATCGTACCGTATCGATATTAACGATAAGCGGTTTTGTGCTTTCCAATTGATATGGAAATAATGAAAGAGTAGCATTTCCAGTAATACTGTAAACAAAATATTCGCACTGTGTCGCATAGCAAATACAATATCTGCTATAACAAATTGCTATCACATTTTCCTCAGTGTTAATTCGTTGTCGTACATATGAATTTTTACCGCTCCTTTCACATGCCAATATCATACGATTCGAGGTGGCCAATGCGATTTGTAATGCAAATGGATCCTCAGTAACCGGATCACTGTTCAACGCTATACAAACCACATTTGAGCTCGTACCCGCGCTCAACACCTGCAAATCGATGAGTAACAATTTGAGACCAAATATATGCAGGCGTTTTTTGTGAACTCCAAAAAGTTGTTGCGTTTGAACAACTGTTGATTCACTTGAAGTCGACAAAGTGGCATCATACTATGGTCAAAATAACTACCGTACGGTCCATACATTTTTCAGGCTTTGTAAGAAAGGAGTAAAGGAAGGAACGGAGAGAGGAGGAGGGGCTGGAGAGGGAGGGAGCGCCGATCCATGACTTATGGCTCACACCATAACGTAAATCAAAGGACTCGACTAGCGTTCCTTCCAGAAATTAAGGAAGGAACGGAGAGAGGAGGAGGGGCTGGAGAGGGAGGGAGCGCCGATCCATGACTTATGGCTCACACCATAACGTAAATCAAAGGACTCGACTAGCGTTCCTTCCAGAAATTTTCAAAGAATAGCCCTGTCCATTTTGTGAACTCTTTGAAGAGAGTGGATGATTTCATATTCTGCAACAAACATTTTCATGAATAAGGAAGAAATATCTGAACACTCTTAGTCTTCAGAAGGATACAAAAATGCAAAGCACGTCTGAAAGAAGGTGAAGTGAAATTATGCAGATCAGTTTTATCAAAGAACTCACAAATACATCACACAACTAAACAGGCCTACAGCTCAATTCTCCCGCACAGTAAAATACCTTGATAATGTCACTCATCTTTCCGTCAATAATATTAAGGCGCCCATATATGTGTAAGGTATTTACGATGTTTTAAGCATAACGGAGTCAATGATGGAGCCAAGGAAGATCAACTCTTATAACATTCCGATGAACACCTCTTTCACGATTTGACTGACAAACAATGTAGGTCGCCCATGAGCCCGACAAAATCGCCGTTCGCGTCACGATGTTCGGCTTCAAATATTTTAGAGTACCACTGTTTTAATGAATGCAATAAACAGTTATTTTTACTGCAAAATTAATTGCACTTATATCCCGCAAAATTAGCAACGTCGTTATTAAACTGCACATGTTTCATGTGGGCTACTATCATGGCGATATGCGACACAGTTCGAATTTCAGTCTTCTACCCAGGAGAGACTAGAAAAGAGTGAAGCGAATAAGAAATGAACCTGTAATGAGTTCATATCAACGTAGAACATTTTCGATGCAGACACCACGATGAGGCATTCAACAGCTGATGCAGCCACTAGCTGCACTGCGGCCGATTTCTGAACAATGAATTTAGTTGCTTGTGAAAAACAAACTACCTCATCACTTCTCACCCAAAACATGGATGCGCTTATTGTCCCTATGTCTCTGTCCTAACCCAACTGGGAATGGGACAGGAGTCGTAAACAGTAGTCTGTTTCTGAGCTGACAGAGCACCTGATACGGGGAAAAAAACCTAAAACAAACGAAGATAAGGAAAAAAAGACGGAAAAGTTGATGAAAAAATAAGGAACTGGAAGGTAAGGAGGAGAAATGACAAAAAGTGAAATGAAAAGACTCAAATATGCCAGCAACGTTCATCATCTCCGCGCTATTTTATTTACAATACTTTTTAGAGTATAAAAACGTATTTGGATTGGAAAAGTAAGCGAACAAAATTCCATTCCACTACTGCCAACAATTCGACAACTAGTTAAGAGATGCTTGATAAAAATTTCGATCGTCCTGATAGCGTTTTTAAAACGCCTTCATAGGGACATGAATCGTCCATACATATTATTATGAATTTCAGCTGTTCGTAAAGCTCATAAAGGAATCGATTAGCTGAAACTGCGCACACCCAAAGACGGACAAGCATTTATGCAAGCCTCTACGTGTACAGAAAAAAAAAGAGAAAGAAACTCGATATTCGGTGATTCCTTCACACTTTCTCTATACCATATGAAACGAAGCGTATGTAGTGTAGATTACGTAATATTAAACACATAATATTAAGCTGAGTTGCTCAGTTAAGAAAAAAGATATCAAAACGATGCATGGCATGTTTCGTCAAAAAATGGTGGAGGGGTGAAGGAGGAAGGGAGGGCGGGGGAAAAGGGGAGGGGGAAAGGGGAAAGGAGGGGGGAAGACGAATACGTAGCTCCAGTGATAAAATTTGATTCATACGAACATCGCCTATTTAAAGGCTACACGTGTAAGTAAAACTGGGATGAAGTAAAAAATCAACCGAGCCAAAATCGAACGCACAAGCATTCTTTCGCTCAACTACTTTGCCTACTTTCAAAAATTTTCGGATGTATAACGATGATCGCTTTTGTAGTTCTTTTAAATTTCTATATTTCAGTAAATGAAATGAAAATGAAAACTCTTTACGATGACGCAAACGCCCATTCGACACATCATCGAGTGACATTCTTACGAACAAAAAACTTATGAAACGACCGAAGAAAGAAAACGGCTAATTCCCCATCGCATCAGTTCCATTGCTTTCTTTATTTTGAAGAGAAAGGCGATGTAAGGAAGAGATAGTTGTTCTTTTTTTCAAATTTTCCTTGCCACAAATATGTAAAACAGTCGTACCAAACAAATTCATTTTTGTGCATTCAAGTTATGCGGCTATCGACCGAACATTTTTTGTTACAAAATTATTGGTCGTTTTTGTATTTTTCTTTAGCATTGACATTTTTTGTTATAAACATTACAAAACTTTTAAACAATTGAGGAACATACTATAGATAATATAATCTCTTTATTTACTATCTTTCAAATACTTTTGTTTAAAAAAAATCTATTTATGAAGTGCATTAAGTTTCTGAACTTACTGTTGGAAGCTGTAAAACGTCACGCACTTCAGCATGGTCCTCTTCGTGTAGCTCAAGGCGAACGATATTACCGTGCGTGGTACCAAAATATAAAAATTTAGACGAACCATCAACACATGTCACCTGAATGCTATTATCATCTTTCGTCTAAATTATTCGCCAAACATTTAAGCATTAGGGAAAGTATTGTGTAATCTTCCATATATACTACGGAGGCGAAATTAATATTTCGGAACAATGCTTTACAACTGAAATTTCGCAAAGTTGTGCATGGTAAGAAATGCGAAAGCTGAACGAAACGACACCCTCCCTCCTTATACAACTCCCCCACCCCCTCCCCCACCATAAAAATATGTGATTCTTCAGCAAACAAAAAAAGATTTTGCGCGTAAAATTTTTCTCACAGACTTTCGTTAACAAAACTTGAGCGAAGCATTTCGCCTAAAAAAAATAGCAATTGTTAAGCGGCCAGGGTCTGTAAGCGCAACGCGTAAACTTGTTGCGGCTTTTAACGAGCGCAAATTCATAAATGTTCTGTTGCCACAACTTAACTTGAAATTGAACAATAATAATAAAAAAAAGGGTTGACCCCTTAACAATAATAAGCACGAAGGGATCGATAACAAGAAGAAAATCCGAGCTCAAAACATTCTTACTCCCCATTTCCTGTTTCTGCGCACTTGATGTTATCATAGGCGTTTAACCTTATTATATATTTCGATGACATTCAACAAACACTGTGATTTTCTCGCTGTATTTCCGGAAACACCTTGTAACGCATACCTGCTCATTTGATGCCATACACATTGAGGCATCAAACCGCACCTCCCTCAATCGAAACGGATCCGTGCCCATGATCAAGCACTGATCGCGTAAAAAATTCTGCAAATGTCTCCTTTTATAAGCATAACTAACGTCTTCTCCTAATGCACATGCGCAATCTTCCATATCATCGTGCCCAACTTTTCCATCATATCGCGCAAAAGCCTCAACTTTTGCATCAACGGGCATTTGGCACCAAACACATACACACACACCTAAGCCATCACGGCCGTTTATGTGGCCAAGGTAAATAAAAGCAAGATACAAACACATTACTGCGCCCTTAGTCTCTAATACTAGTCAATTAGCTTTCTGCTTTTTTTTGTTTTTGAAAAGACAGATTAGGGGAAGACGGATGAAGCTTCCGAGAATACAAAATAAAAGATTCATCGGGATGTATCTCTCCTCTTCACCATGAACTATGCCAACAATTTCGAACACAGCGATGGGAAGAAAAAATCAGTGCTTTCCCAAAACGACAAACGACCCACTCATCGTAACATTGGGGGAGGGGGATCATAACTATCAACAAAAAAGAAAGGAAATTTGTCCTCTTCTTTAAAAAAAAGATGCGCATAAAATCACTGCAGCAGGAAAATCGCAATCAAACCAAGGCCATATTTGCTTGATTCTATAAAATACGCAGGAAGAATTTTACACAACAATAATATCTGTAAAAACGGAACCAGCGGAAGTATTTATTTAATAAAGCTTGGCATTCAGAACTGATACATGGAATAAATGATAGACTGGATTGGATAGCACAACCGGTAATCCCCAATGAACAAAACCATAAGCTGTGATATACGATTGCTTCACGGCAAGATCATTTAGATTAATAGACATAAAATTTGCGAAGAAAAAAACCCGAATACAGAAAATGATAAACCAGAATAAATTAATATCAAAATGATAGAACAATCTCACACCAAAAACAACAGAAATGAGACCCTTGCAAAGAAAGATTCATGGAATGCCCAATGCAAAAGAGATAGAGCGAGAAAGAGCGAGAAAGAGAGAGAGAAAAAAAAACAACTCAAAGCAACCTTTGAAAGCTGCATGAATAACTTCTCTTGAAATTTTTCATTCAATTTTCAAGCATTAACATCTGACTGATCATGGAGTGGTGAAATAGCAGAACTACAAAAATACAAAACCAAATGATCGAAATCAAAAATCGCCCCTACAGTATACCGTAATCTGTACAAAAATGGCCAATATACCTTCCAGCCGTCAACGGTGACTATACCTCCCAGCCGTCAACGATGATTCATACAAAAAAGTGCAATAGGTCGACATCTGTCGCACAAATCATCTCTTATCCCCTCTCCTCTTTCCCATGATCTAATATTACCCGAACCTATACTTACTATCTCTGGATCAGAAAAATGGTGTAACGTGTTTTACCTGTTAAAGTTTGCAGCTCCATCGATTAAGTATTGTTATATAAGTGAAAAAAAAGGCAACTGTTGAATGCTTTGAATCATTGATGCTGAAATTCGCGATTACATTTCAGTTGAATCGAACCACCCGTTTCGTGATCATTTCTTCTGCTTCTAACTAACGATGGAGGTAAAAATGTTCACATATTGCGCAAAAAATTAGTGGAAGGAGAGAGGATGAGATCAAATAGTGTCCCTATAGCTACACCATTAAAAAAAAAAAAAAAAAAAAAAAAAAAAAAAAAACGCACTCATCTTACTTTAAATTCACATAAACGGACACCGAAAGCAAAGTCAACTAGCAAACTAGACGTGAAAATTAGTCAGTAATATGAGCTCTACAAATAACTGTTACCCACGTTACTTCGAGATGGTCAAAACAACTCCATGCGAGTGTGGTCGCAAAACTTATCCAAAATTTTAAATTCACGCATCGAAAACCACTTGCGATAAATAAAATTCATACTCACAGTGTTCCTGTTTCATTTCTAGTTCGTAAAGGTTGCTCCAAGTGCTCTCACTTTAAGTCAGTGCTCTTGGAATGAGAAATGCTTTAAGCATGATTCCAAAAAAAAATCACTGGAAAGCTACTACAGGCACCCAGTATGTTGTAACTCGCAGCACACTTTTAAGCAGCTCCATTTGGAACTTTTTGGCAAAAGGCGTCACTTATCACAATATTCGCACCACTACTAATATGCATCTACAACACTCGACTAGCGAAACGAGTACGACAGCGGTAGATGAAGATAACTTTCGCCCTCCTCCCCCGCCTCTCCCCTTCCCATCCTATCCTTCCTTGCAAAGTAATCCTTCCATAATATTTTAATTCTTTCGCAACGTTTTTATTTTTCGAAGATATGAAACCATTTGATTTTTCGTCATTTGCGACAAAAGTTTCTCTTCTTCTTCGGATACTTTATCTTCATCTGACGCATTTCTCCCATCTGGGAAAAGAGAATATAATAGTTCAGCTAAGAGAACAGAACCGTGAAAGACCAAAAAAAACCGAAAAAATCTGGAACAGCACAAATATGAAGTGGCGCACTTTCAAAACCGTTTCACAAAGCAAGGCTAAGTGGAGCGCTATTAGTCTTTTGGCAAATTCACATAAAACTACACAATACGGTCCGATAGAATCTTTGGGGAACTCATGCTCTAGTAAACAGTAATCTATTCATTTCAAGCAATCACAGCTAAACTCATTTCGAACGCACGTCTTTCGTATGAACGCTATTCGTCGTACATTTAATCTTTCTGCTCACCGTTGCCATTCAATTGTTATTTTTTTCACTTCATTTCAGTCATCTCTGCTCGATTTCCTGTATGTAATTCCAATTTTATTTTGCAAAAAACTTTCACTGCCAACATTTTTCCTCGCGTTCATTTGCTGAGAGCGTTTTTGGACGTTTGAAAATCTTTCACTTAGCCGTAGTCCTTTGTTCCATTTCGTTCTCATTGTTCCTACGCTGCGATAAACTATGCCCGAGATATTTGTAGTTTTCTACCACCTTGAATGTCTCTCCTTCATCCGTTTCAACTCCCCTTATTATCCAATTCCTCATCATTACAGCCTTAGTTGCTTTGAAATTCAGCCCAATTCTTTTCGCTTGTTGGTTCGATACGTTACCTATATCAAGATAAGTATAGATCATCGGATTTGGGGATTAATTTAACAAGGCGCAGCGCTCATTCGTCCCTTTAACAATATTATTACCGCGGATGTTATGTATGCTTGACTAGACTAGATAAGTTTTCTACCTTGCCAATAGTACCGTATTCTGTAGATTCACTAACGAGCTTATTAGTCAACTGCTGCATGACCTGAAAATTAATCCCTTTCCGTCTGACCTCGAAAAAGACCTTGCTTCTGAAGGAGTTCCAAACAACACCTAAGTTTCAATTTAAGAATACTGGGACCTCTCATAACGATCCCACCATTAAAAAACACTCGGTCGGCCAACAAACGGATTTGATGCGCGTCAGTACAGTCATGGAAAATGAGTATTTTTGGTTGGCATACCACTGGTAATACCCAAAGCAAAAACGCAGATGGGAGACATATCTAGAAGAAATGATAGCTAACAGGGAAACAAAACGCGAAAAAAAAGAAGAGATAGCTTTAAGATGGAATTCGATTAGAAGGCGTCTTTCATTTGGTGAAAAGGCCTGACCGCAAGGTCGACTGGAAGCTCGAAATGATATTTGTGCAAACGTTCGAGAAGCTCATAGCAATCTTCACAACCTGCAAATAACGATAAAAAATTAAAAAAACAATTTTCAGATATGCAAAGTATGCATAGGCGCTTGCTAAGCACGAATGCACAGATCGAACTTAACAAGAGATTTTCGTTACAAGTGGCCCAAGCAGGCACAGACCAACTGAACCTGGACCTAGCTTTTTCATCATAAGTAAAAGTACGTGGGATTTGAGAAAGAACGCAAGGGTGAAACATATAAAATTCGAGATACAATTCTGGTCCTATTAGGTAAGCTATTGCAATGACACTTTTATGAACAACTGCGCCATACAGTTCAGTTTAGATTCCCTGAACTTAAGACAGTAAGACGTTTCAGAAAGATTATTTTTGCCCGCCACGCAAACCATGGAATTAATTCTTTGGTTTCACAAACAGATTAGTGCAAACAATTGTCTACAAGCAAACAGACTATCGAAGAACGCATATTCAATTTTCGTTAAAACCATATGGAACACAAAAAATTGAATGCAATAAAAAAGGAGGTCGGAAAATTCTGGAAACCAAAGGAATGCACGAGGTCGTAAAAAAGACTGTATCCTTTACGCTATCGTTTACATTGCGGGCAGTTGCGGCCAAACTATCCAAATGGTATAGACGTCGAAATCTGCGTGAAAGAATGCGCACGAAAGGTAAACTTAGGGTGGGGGCATCGCCGATTATATCAAGGCGGTCTGTGAGCATCGAAACCATCGGTTCCTTTCACCTTCAATTTATGTGTAAGGATTCACTCTGCAATCTTTCTCGATCAACTGCGTGTGCGCCACATCGCTATTTCTCTGCCTCGACTGCATGCTTGTGGTATGACGCTCTCGCCGCCAGCATCATAGGGCTTGTATAATGAAAGAGAGGAAAAATAATACCTACCTGTCCTAGCGACATATGCCCACGGTTGGAAACAAGTTTCAACGATTTGGCGTGTTCGAAAAATAATCCTTATCCAAGCAGGTAATTTTTTCTCGTTAAGTGCTGCTGATACAAACGCCTTCCACATCGCATCTGGAGATCTCTTCAGGCGACCATGTGTGGCGACAACGTTTTCGATTGTTGATAGAAGAATCTGAACATTACAAAGCAAACAACTCGAGTTTTAGGAGACATAACCTGTTCGACAACGTTTTCCATTCGCCGCCTCACGTTTTCCGCTCTGAACGACTTCTGTATCACCCTCAAAGCCACAAAAAAGGCAGTACATTAGGGCGCTTTGCATGTCTCTGCTCATAGCACAACGTAACAGACAACATAAGCAATAATAATACTTGCGCCTCCCATTCAAGCATATTAAGCAAGCCAACACTCTATGATGCCTCTATTCAAGGCCACACGCTCATTTACTAAATGTTTTGTTATCACAATGCCTGCTAATTCCGTCTGCAACTGTCGTCATCATCGGAAAGCTGGAATAAGTCAAACGAGCAGAAGCTGGAAATGTCCCAGTCGAAGAAGTTCACGCAGAGATAGCAAAGTGACAAAAAGATTAAAATTCGAAAATCCTCATTGCTTTTATCAGTCAAAAAGTGGAGAAATCTTCCGCCAAATCTCTCACCGTCGTCACCTCATGAAGATCAAACTGATAAATTGTTTCGGCGTCCTCAGAAATAGCAGCAATACGCTGCAAAAGAGGAAGACGAAGGTGGTGTTACAGTCCCTTATTATGAAATTAAATTAGGGTTTTCTTTGCTTTCGTCTTTACATGAACGACTCCTAAAAAGCAACGTATAAGTCATAGAGACCTAAAACGAAAGCGGAAAAAACACAAAAAGTTCGAGAAATGAAGGAAACAGAAACTGTAAAAAAAAAAAATAAATAAATATGCGCACCAAATTCTACTTTTCTTCTCGACACTCATTTTGCCTAAAATTGTTCGCTACAAATAATCTAAACAAGACATTTGAATGTCAACCAACCTGCTTTGAAGTAACCGAACGCCCAGCAACGGAATCGAGTTGAAAGCTCTGTGAAAGTTTACGCACAGGAGCATCGCTGAACTCTCGCCCATTTTTCGAATCGAAATAATAAATAATTATATCCCAAATGTGTTCCAATTTGTGAACGGAAGACGAAACTGTAAACAACTGTTGTTAACAAAACAATTCGCACAGTCAGCTATGTTTATACAACGTTTTTGTCTATAAACGTAGAGCAGTAGTGTTGCATAGATGAGGTCGTTCTACAGTTTCTGTTTGCACCCCATGCGACTGCTGTATAAACGATCCGCCCTACCCTCCACATTTTTTGCCCGCCTATTTCGCCGAGGCCCTTTCAAGTTAGCAATATCTGTGAGCACAAGGTAATCGACGCTTTGCCTGCTGCACGAACCCAAGCACATCTCTCCCTTTCTGCAACGAGAGGACTGAACAGCGAACTTTCAGCTTTCAGTCAAAAGTATTTCACTAACAATCTTACCTAATAATGAAGATATCTTGATTCTTTTTGAGAGGCCCTGGTCTACGATGAAACTGATGCCAACACATGCCATAAAAGAGAAATCAAGCTGAAAAAAAAACTGACCAGCAGGCGAACGTCTTTGGTGAGATCGCGCAGGAAAACATCCGAATGGAGCGAAAGGTGCGGAAGTCTGCACAACAGAGGTGTTCATACCGTGTTCCAGTAGATGCCGCAATGCAGGACACAACTCTTTCCGGACCACCCACACCACTTCCTCTTCGCTACGCTCAAATATATCCTTAAAATACAACATCTTCTTTTGATTTCGCGCGCCCTGACGTACATTTTAAAAGTCACTGAGCGACCTCCTACATCAAAAGCGATCGCATATGACCAGATAAACGCTAGAGGCTTTTAGAGTATATTTCGAGAATTGGATGCCAATGTGTTTCGTGCACTTAATCATTTTATGAAAATGAAAAAAAGATTCGAGAAATTCGGCCATTACAAAGTGTCGAAATGACTTTCAAAGTACTTCATAGTCTCTAGCAAACTCTCTTTTGAATTCGAATTTGGAAACGCAAACATATTATGGCCGTTCTAAGTTCAGAATGCAAAAACAAAATGAGCAACCTCATCAATCGAAGACGATCCAAGTGTCTGCATTCTAGTACGAGGCGATTCACTCTCGACGGCTAACAAAAGATATTTTTCACAAACGTTAACTGTCGCGTCGACAGCAAGTTCCAGTCTCGCGCGCACGTCTCTGAACTATACTGGTAGAAAACAAAGTCGATCGGATCAATGGATTTTGATCGGATCAAAGTCGATCGGATCAATGGATTTTGGTCGGATCAAAGTCGATCGGATTTTATGAAGAAACTATAACCCAAAAAACGTCGGCGATAAGAATAATGGACCAAAAAGGGGAAAAAAACGCAATGTGTAACCGTTGCAATTTTCTTTGGGTTTCCTCAAAAAGTCTTCAAATAAAAACGGCAAAGAAAAACAACTGGATACTCCGAAAACACGATAAAATGAATTATGCGTTTCATCATTTGCGAAAAAAAAACACTAAAAAAAGAGATCACGCTGTATGCAAGCATTTATCAGCGTAAGATCGTGCAATGCCCTTAAGCAGCCAAGCTGATAACTACAATAAATAACCACGTTGATCAATTGTTTGACGATACTGAAACCCTTTTGGTGAGTAAATAAATACTCAGTTCTCAATAAATAAGTTTCCAGAACCCCAACTGCCCACCAGTCCGCCATACTTCCCTCCAAACTCATTCGTCCGAAAAAGATCACACCACAAACAAAAGTTTCTAGCATGAAATTGATGGAAAAAAAAGTATCGTGAATTAGTGAAGTCAAACCCCATGAATTACAGCATTTCGACTCACAAGACGGTGATATCGTATTTGAGGAGTGGGTGGGGCTATGGTGGGGGAGTAGTGGCAAATGGCGGCCCCCAAAAAAGGCGGAGACCACATCTGAAACCGGTTTAGAAATTTGAGGGAGGTTCGGGAGGGCTTGTCCGCAATATTATCACTAGCAGAGGGAACTGAACTTGAACAGATTACTGTGCTGGTGGTGGAGACTGAGTTCGAAATTGTGCAGCGATCACTACTATCGAAAACAGAAACGAAATTAGCTATTCACCCATAGTGATTGCCGCGAATGGTGTTTTTGAGTTCGTTGCGCTCGAATCGGCGACTTCCACAGCCGACCAAATTCAGCACGGGATTTCTTTTCGGCCTTGCCACCGGAACCGACGCTATTGAAGTAGGGACCCGCTCTGGGGTTTCCACTTGCAGAAAATTCACGAAACGCTCCAAATCGACTATTTGCGTTTGCAGTTGTTCCACTAATTGCTCTTTGGCTTTCATCGGATTTACCAACTGAAGTGTGATCAACGGTTAACACACTAACCACAACAACTAAACCTATACTTACTCACATTTTCTGTCCGCAACCAATATAAAACACCATCCCTATAAGGCACATTATGGGGAGCAACTAAAAACCAAGTAAACAATTTTTAACTGGATTCGCTCGTTTCAACATCACCAATGCTAGGAGACGTTAATCCGAATTTCAACGACACAGCAGCTTCAGCCCTAATCCCCCATTTCTGGGAGATGGATCACTTCCACTTTCAGCTATACCAAATTCCTGACGGTACTTTCTTTCTTTTCTTCGATTTCTTTTTCTTCCTTGCTTTTACATTACTTCATAACCGGTAGCAATTTCAGTATGAAATCGGGTTGCAACTTAAACCCTTCCACAAGGGGAAGGAAGAGATGGTGAGAAGAGATAAGCTTTTATATGCTGGCCACCAACAGCACATACTAATTTATAAAAAAAAGTTTCATTGCATAAAAGCATTTGCCACAGTACTCTTAGAGAGAAAGAAATGTATCCGCTCCACCAATTAAGCTGTCCTGCCTTCCTCCTCCCGCAAACACAGGACGGGAAAGGAGGAAGGCAGGACAGCTTAATTGGTGGAGCAGATACATTTCTTTCTCGCTAAGAGTACTGCGGCAAGTTCTTCTATGCAATGAAACTTTTTTTTTTTTAAAATTAGTATGTGCTGTTGATGACCGACATATAAAAGCTTATCTCTTCTCACCATATGCAGGTTGATATTTTCTCATTCCATCCTTGAAAAAAGTTCGCGTCCTCGTCATGCCACTATTCGATTAAACTTACGATGTTCGAAAACTGGAAAATCCAGAATAAAAACGAGCCTGTTTGAGGGCTTCATCGACTTGCTTCTGTAAATCGCTATGTGACATCTTATCCAACTGGAGATTCAGTTGCATTCGTTCGTGAAGCTTATCAAGAACCGCCTTCTAAAACCGCTCTAATTATTTTAACGAATCTGGCGAGCAGAAGTTACAATCCGTTCAACGTTCTAAGCAAAGCGCTAGAAAATTGCCTTTTTCTTCTCACGTACATCTTCAAAAGATGCTTCAAAATTTAGTTAAGTCCACAAGAGCAATTAATTATCAACAAAAAGTGTCAATGACCGCTGATGGCCGAAAGCTTTTAGCTGAACTTGTTTCTCAAATGTGGCCACACGGAAATCCCATCTCATCCAGTGCAATCTAAGACATAATTAGGCAGCATAAAAAAGTTAAATAATGGGATCCACACCTTTGAGTTCATCCAATGGCGCCATCTTGCCTTACCGCCTGATGGATATGGATCAAGCAACCGTTCAGTCCTTTGTGAGTGTAACAAAAACTCTGTCTTATGAGCCACCACAACAGCCAAATTTCAAGCTGACAGTCGCCCAGCCTTGAATGGAATTCTGTTGAAATCGCCTCTAAGATCATATTGTCAGAAAAAGGACTCGACGTGGATATCGATCAATCATACCGATGCTCACAGATGAAATGTGATGCGAAGAAAACTCCGTGTAAACCCTGATTGCGTTACATCGGCGAAACCAACACTACGCAAATATTTCGCAATCAAGAGATGGGGTTAATATCGACATAACCTTATATATATCATGATACTAGTGAATTATAATAAGAACCTGTTTGTGCACAATTTAACAATGCCATAAAAGAAGCAACCTGTTTGGCGATGAGCTCATTGCTGGGAATGCCTCCCTCTCCGGTTTCATAAGCGAATTTCTCGAGGTCAGCTAGCTGTTCTCTCAACTGCTCGATAAGTTGCATTTGCCGTTCTTTTTGCGCTTTAAGCACCTCTTCGGATTCCCCGTCAGCACTCTCTCGAGTCTTTCGCTGTCGCTTTACCTCCTCCACATCGGCACATCCTTTGAACGCAAACTCTTGCAGCTCCTTCAGCAATTTCTGAAATAAAACAATACTGCACTTTCGACACAGCAAATCCGATATGAAAATCTACGCAGTTATAGTTTACTGCGTTAGATACATCTCCCAATGGTTACTCGCACGAAGTTAGGACCTGAGCAGTAAACAGGAACGAATCGATCAACTTAGGACGATAAACAGGAAGAAGTGAGAATGAGAGACGCCATTTGCCCTTACGTCACCTTCATTTGGAGACCTTTTAAATATGAACTGTTCGATCAGCATCTCTTTCAATGGTAATGACTAACTCGAGTCCATAAAATAATTTCGTCGAATAAAAATTAAAAAATGAAGAAACCAACATCTCTATCTCGATCATCGGCTTGGGCGACCTGCTTCAAGCGGAACTGTACTTGCGCGAAATGCGTGGTAAGCGAAAGGAGCGAATTATTCAATCGCTGCTGCTCTTCTTCCAGTTCGCGTAAACGGCTTTTCTCACTATAAACTCAGTATGCACAACACGAATCCACATTCAAAAAAGTCCCAGGATTCAGATAAACAGTTCCAACGAGAACACACTAAAGACATCTTGCACATAAAAGCAGTGAACGGATATAGGACCCTACAAAATAACTCCCTCGTTAAAAAAGGTCAGCGACTGCTTAGATGTGTTCTTATCTGAATAGTGTGCCCACGAGTGAATTTTTATGAAATTTCATTCCGAAGCAGCCTCCCATGATCGTTAAAAATCGATCTCGGATCAAGCCAAGAAACCTTTTGATGATTGCATACGCCTCAAACTTAGTTTCACACCTCAAAGTCAATTATAACATTAGACTTTACAAAGATCGCATCGAGATCCTAAAAGTCATTTATCGTTATTTTGAATGAGGAAAACGAAGGCGAACAAGTACTTGCACAAATGGATGATGAAATAGGGGAAGGATTGCCATCCAACATGAAAAGCAAACCGCTACCTAGGCACAAGAAGCAGCAACTTATAAGGAAACTCGACCGTGTATGTAGGAGGAAAGCCACAGCAAATAGATCTCCACTGTGCAAGACCATATGGCAGAATCTCTGCGCTTTCCTACTCTGTGCCATGTGTGGCATATAGGTGTGTACGAAGTAGTACACACCTCGATGGAGCTAGGAGGAAAGCCACAGCAAATAGATCTCCACTGTGCAAGACCATATGGCAGAATCTCTGCGCTTTCCTACTCTGTGCCATGTGTGGCATATAGGTGTGTACGAAGTAGTACACACCTCGATGGAGCTAGGAGGAAAGCCACAGCAAATAGATCTCCACTGTGCAAGACCATATGGCAGAATCTCTGCGCTTTCCTACTCTGTGCCATGTGTGGCATATAGGTGTGTACGAAGTAGTACACACCTCGATGGAGCTAGGAGGAAAGCCACAGCAAATAGATCTCCACTGTGCAAGACCATATGGCAGAATCTCTGCGCTTTCCTACTCTGTGCCATGTGTGGCATATAGGTGTGTACGAAGTAGTACACACCTCGATGGAGCTATGTATTCAGTACTTCATGAGCTACGTACAACACTGCCATGTTATCAATCGACGGTTAACATCAACGCTACGGTGTGGTTGGAATGTGAAGGAATAGATGCGCAGCATCTGCAGTTGGCCTTAATCCTGCCACTTGCTCGAAAGAGCCGGAAAGATGGGTGCGGCG
>JPKZ01022848.1:1526651-1573776 GCA_000803305.1 Toxocara canis
GGGGGAGGGGGGAGGGAGGAAGGAAACGGACAAAAAGCTTTGGCCACAACTTGCAAAACAGCTTCCGGATTTAGCATGACTGCCATCGATCAAGCAACTGCACATCTTCCTTCCCCCCATCTCTCATTCCACCGACTACAAAACGGCGCTATTTTTCATCACCTGATAGCATGAGATCGTTCTACAAAGAGCTTACTCGACGGATGAAGGATGCTCATCAGATGATTCTCCGATCGGCGCCCACCGCTCGTTTTCGATAGACTCATCTGAAACAAAAAAAAAAAAACATGGCAATTTCAGCATCCAAACAGCTCCACTTTAAAAAAAAAATTCCTGGTAAGAAAGATGTAGTAAAACAATTGCAACAATGGCAGTCAGCATGTGTTCTAAAAGTTTAAAAGAAAAGTGACTTTCAAAAACAAACCGTCGGAGTTGGCTGAGATTGGTCTTTCGCCGACATTTAAATGAGCCACGTCGAAAACTCGGCGCCCACCGCTCGTTTTCGATAGACTCATCCTGAAACAAAAAAAAAAAAACATGGCAATTTCAGCATCCAAACAGCTCCGCTTTAAAAAAAAAATTCCTGGTAAGAAAGATGTAGTAAAACAATTGCAACAATGGCAGTCAGCATGTGTTCTAAAAGTTTAAAAGAAAAGTGACTTTCAAAAACAAACCGTCGGAGTTGGCTGAGATTGGTCTTTCGCCGACATTTAAATGAGCCACGTCGAAAACGATATTTTCTTCCTCTTCCTTCATCATTTTGACGATTTAATTTTATGACCCTCAAAGTGAACAATTACACGGATCGTTAATAAACAACACGACAACCAAGACTTCGCGCTCCAGTATATATAGGAAAAAAAAAATGGAAGACTGCACAGCAGTAAAAAGGCAGCGTTCGAAACATAAGACGGAAATTCTGAAAATCGATGAAGCGGCTTTGATGCTATCAAAGAGGTATGCTTTGAAGGCCTGACATGCCCAAGCAGTGATACAAATATATCATTTGAAGCATGCAGTTTCGCGACGATGGAACGGCTTAAGTTATGCAGTAAATGTGAAGCGGTAATTAATTGAATAGGAAAAGCAATAAGGGTTTCCGGAGGTGGCACATAACTATCGAGAAACACGTTTAATTCTCTCACGTTCGTTTTTGAAGATCGCTCCAGTGCTCCGTTCCACTTTTGAATTATTACCTAAAGCATTGAAGAAAGCATGCCGTTTGCGCCACTGTACGAATGTTTTTGCGTTAGTAAACGAACACTGCCTATAAACACTGATGTATGAATTATTTCCCTACTTTCATACCTATCCTAACGTCTAATGAATATAAGCTATGCAAGAGATGATTGCGGGACAATAAAATAAAACAGCCTTCATGATATACTACACTTCCGCAATAAACAACTCCTTCGCAAGCCATAGTATCAATCGTGTTGGCTTATCGGCAATTCCACACATTGACAATGCTCAAAAGTCGGGTCGGCCTGAGACGGTCAAAGATGAAAATCTCTGACGACTGCATAGCTTCGTTGAAGAGGCACAACTGGGCGTATCTCCACTGCACGTCCGTACTCACAATTCTAGTCGGAAATGGTCCTCGAACAACATTTGTCTTTTTAATTGCATCGTTTTCTAAAAACCGCATGTGACGAACCCATTGGCACACGCACGCAAATAATTCGTTCTGCTCAGGTTCGCAGCAAGCGACAGAAGTGAAGCGAGCTATCCATCTCATGCGTACATGAAGCGGTGATGATGGCATTTTTGGGCGGTGGTCTTGTGGGGAGACAGGCCAAAAAAGGGTGGTCTTATCGATAAGCAATTGGTCGTCGAAGTCGACTAAGAAGTCCGAAGCAATTTGAAAAGGATCGGCATGAATAGGTTGGGAACAGTCGTTAAGTAAAACCGAATGAAATTATAGTACTGCCCACTAATTGAATAGGGTTTTGCCTGTCTAGCGTCAGCACACCACTATTCTCGATTGATAAATCAACGTAAGACGTTACGAGGGTTGCTGGATGACGACGATTAAAATGCGTTGAGTTAATGCGCATACTATTGCTCGGCGGTGTGCATGTGCCTTGGGCCGTTGAGCGGCATAAAAGTAGAGTCGTTCTATTTAAAAATCATCCCACCTTCACTTCCCACATTTCTTCAGTTGAGGATATTCTTCAGTTGAGGGTATTGGCCGACCAGCTCTCCTTGGAAGTATTTGCTGTTCCAGAAAGCGCAAAACAAGAAAATTCGCCGTGTTTTGCAAATTCATAGTTCTTTGTAGCAATTACGTCAATATTGAAGACGATTATTTGCAAGAAATGAGCGGAAAGACTATAGAAGCGCTCATATTTAAAAAAAAAAAAGATATTTATGACAAAAAAAGTGAAAGAAAGGACAAAATACTCTCACGTTGCATGATGGAATGAATACGAATCTCAAGTGCGCTTGATTTTTGAGTTGTTAAGGACAGTTTGTGATCACAAAATGAGGATCTTGATTACAAGCATGGTGAACTTCTTTGATAATGTGACGAATGACGAATGGTTGCCGCAGGGTAATATTTTCGTTCAGGATATTGCAAAGAGACCGTTAATCCGCTCAGAAGCTGGAAGATTTTTTATTGGCTTGGTTTTGCGGTTGTCAATTTCACATTAGTTTAAGATCGTTTAGGTATCGGTTATCAGTTGAAGATAAAAGTGTTAACGCTTAAGTTCGTGGTTTTTTCCTTCCGGTTTTATGAGATTCTCTATAAGCGAAGTATATGCGCTTAAACGATGAGACCCTTTGTCACTTTTTGGCATTTGCTATGTCATTTTCAATCCAGTCATAATTTGCTCTTATTGCCTTTGCTGTGGACCAACGAATGAATGGTCCTTTCAGTGGACCTAGCATAACAGTAGCAATGCGAGTGACTGTCTGTTTCGTAAATGAGCATCCGCTTTCTCATCCTGTCCCCTTGCACCTACCAAGCTCTCTCTTCACCACTGCCCTCAGATCGCCCGCAATGGGTGACGTTCCATCACCCATAGCCTGTTTCCTCTCGGATACTTGTCTTCGTGGGTGTTATACCAGTTAAGGTAAGGTAGAGAATTTCAAAAGTACGTGGAGCGTTGATCGGCTATAGAGATTTTCCGACCACATAGACACCGACAAAAATGTTTTTCGCTTTGTTTAAAATTCCTGTTGCATCTGGTGGGCTCGGCACATTTATGCAACAGAGTGCCCAGATGACCGCCAGACTTGTAGTGGGTTGCGTTGTTGGTGCAGGTATGGAATGTAGTGGTTTTTCATTTACACATACATCGACCCTGCCGACAGTCGGGGATTCGATGCGGGTATGCACGTAACAGTCGGGTTGGCAGGGTCGATGCGCGCATAAATGAATAATGGATAGAATATTGAGATTGTAGGTGAGCGTATTCGAACCCGTTAAAAACGCGGCAACGTCTTCATCAGCGCATGTTGGAGGACATGCAGTAAGACGTGGAGGCAGCAGTTTGTTGAGCAATCACCGGACTTCTTCAGTTTTCAGTCGCAATTTACGTGGCTGTACCCATGAGAGCAGCGAAGGCAGCTTCAATGTCTTGAAGCTGGAAAACCACACTGCGACGAATTTTGATGTCTTTCTGAGCACCTTGTGAACGGGAACGGAGCGGATCGCCGGCGGGGTCACAAATTAAAAAATAGGTGATAGCTTTTCGGTTCAGTGTTACAAAAAAAAAAGAAAAAAACCCAAAAATCGAAATAAAAAGCAACTATTGGTGCACATCAAACCTAAGAATACCTAATCGAAGGGCTTTTCTAATATATCATTTTCAAGGATGTAGTTTTGTTTTTAAAAAACGTCAACTGTTACCGAAGTAAAGAGCGCTGAAGTTAGCATCTCTTAGAAGTTTATTGTGTCGTTCAAACTTGTATTAATTAGCCTTATTTCACATGGCACGCATGGTTCATTATCATCGTCGTTCAGCGGGTCATTTTTTATTCCCAAATACAGTGGATTTCCGAATGAACAGGTAGCTAATTAATCGAATGAGAAAAGCGAAATAGAAGCAGATAGGAGCGTTATATGGTGATCGACAGAATATTTGCGAACAAAATTACACGCATAATAATGGCATAAGTTTTGACGAAATTTCATTTTTCTAGTCGAATATTTTAAGGGGTGTCGAGAGAAGGTGAGAGCTTGCAATGACTACACCCATCGTTCCATCGTCAAACGTTGCATGCAGTCAAGCAAATATGCCGAAGCAGTTTGTTCGAACGAAATCCTATTGTCAACCACCGGCGAACAGTGTCTCGATTCCTACCTCCAACTCATCGAATGTTCATCTAGATTCATTTTCACGGCTCTGTCTTGGCGGTGAAATCGTCCAGGTACCGTCAGCTATCGTCCAACAGGTGCGTTAAATCTTTTTTTTTCTGACTTACAATTGTTGGACCCTCGTTGTTGGCTAGACACAGGTTTCCCAAATTGGGAGCGAATTTGCATTTGACAGAGGCTTTCCTAGAAAAAATTGCCATTTTGGAAGGAAACATTCGCATTTAGAGGGGGTGACATATGATGATTTTTTAAATTTAAAGACTCAAAAAAAATTTTAAAAAGCTATTGAAACTCAACGACTCGTAATGAAGCTTACTAGCATAGGGGGAAGAGTTTACGATCACGCAGTCCTTCTTCTTCTTTCCTCCTCTAGTGCTCTAATGAACGTTTCGACGTTCATTGGTGCTACCAGTAACACTCTAAAGCTAGTACAGTCTATCAGCGTGTGAATTACTATGTAAAAAACTATATAATTTCAAACGAATTGCTGATGCATTTATCCGAAAAGGAGATGTATACTCAAGAAGTCGATGCTGTCATTTACTTTTCGTTATGCTGTTCCGAACGTATGGCAGTTTTTGCATGAATTAAGAGTGTACAGTTGTCAGGTTAACGTTTATTACGAAAGAGTGCACTTAGACCTTAAAAAATAATTGATTTAGCTAATATTGGAATCAATTTCCAAAGAGAAATACTAATCTGCTGTTCGAATGTTTGTGTTCTTACTCTCTGGTTTAGCTGGATCACAAAAAATTCATTCGGTTGCGATTTTTTTTTGTTGTATCTGCATACCCTTTCATCCATTTCTATATGCATTACTTTAGATTTTTTTCTTTTCGTTCATTTTTGTCCTTCACTTTTTTGTGGTGCCGTAAAAAGTGAGTGTGACATGTTCATCTTAGCCTGTGAAAATTTCGCAAGTCCACGAAAATTTATAATATGCTGTCTTGTACGTACAGGTGTCTTGGTAGTTTTCCTCATCCCATTCCACCCTCCCAGCTGTCACTAACGAAAGGGTACCGGCCATTTTCAGAAGTGAAATTCACTGGTATTACAATCTATTTGCAGGAGGCGTTATTTCGTGCGGTTGTCACAAAAGAGGCCTACAGGTCGCTCAGCGTTGAAGCGCAGACTTATCTTAAGGTAAGATCATCAGACTTTTTAATGGATGATATGAATCCTCTATTCGTGAACAGATTGGTTCGGCTTGTGCCCGTCAACGTCACTGACAGTCTTAAACCGGCACAGGGAAGCATTTTATGGAGGAAGTGCAGTAAATATAGCAGTTTTTGAGGCCTTTACATTTCTACTGATTAGGAATCTATGATTTCCAAATTTCTTCCTAACCCCTCTTTGGAATTGTTACCCCGTCCTTGAGTTTCGACAATTTCCCATTACACCGTCATTCCACACGGTGCAGTATTTTGATAAGCCAGACTCATTACCTTTTTTTGAAGGTAGCGGGCGCTACGCTTTTAATTTTGAAAATGGGGCTCTTTAGAAGTCGGAGGTCAGTAACTGGAGGCTACATTGGGACTTTTTTTTGTTACGGATGAACAGTTAAGCCAAGCAACTTTGTGTCATAAATATTCTTTTTATTAATCTGCCTCCAGAAAGTTTCGTCTTGATAATACGCATATAATCGCCCCATGAAAAGCGTTTCGAAATGAGCGTATAATGTGAGTTGTGTGAGTAAGTTCACTTTACTTCATCGTCTCCCATTTTCGATTTTTAGCGGTTCTTGCCAAAGTACGATGGAGCAGAGAAGGACGAAGAACGAATTCTCGATTCTGTTTTCACAAGTGATCCGAATTTTTATTTCGGCAACCCCCTTGGCAAAGTTCATTCGAAAATTCGTTGTATGTTTCATTATTTTTATTCGGCATTGCAGTTTTTAACTGCTTTCTTACTGGATTTGTTTTTGAATTCTTTTCTGATCGTATTTATCCCTATTATAGATTTCTTTTTCCTTTTTCAAATAAGGGGTGCCACTGTATCAGATCCATAATGAGCTACCGAAGCCGGGAAGGGTGGAATTCGCATATCGCGATGATCGAAATGTGGGAAGGGGAAACATTGTGTGGAATTCCAGACTGTATCATATGCGGTCACTTAGGCTGTTTTGAAACCTCTGTAAATTATTTGCCGTTATTTTGCGCTTCATTATAAAGGTTTGTCTGCAGTACCAAGCAGAAGCGCTAGATGTAGAGATCCATCGCCTGCTTACCTGTAAGCTACAAGTGATTTTAAATCTTGTCTTTCGCTGTTATCTTGCCGCCACATGCATATTATGAATACCGCATCAAATGTCGTCGGCCGCAGTCTGAAATTAGGGAAAAAGGGTGGTGACGAGTAAGGTAGCGGCGTGCTTCTCGAGTGCTAGAACTCATCATGCACTGTGAGGAAATATGAGGTGCCGCTACGGCATCTGCGTGTGTATCATATCTTGTCTTTGTGAGCGCGATCGATTGTCTGATGACTCTGTTTTTTTTTCTTATATCTGAAAGGGTTATAGTTAAAGCTGTTAAAGGTGTACGTGTGGGAGTCCTTTTGCATAGACTTCGTTGCAAAAGTGAGTATGAAAAGGACGGGCAATCAGTCATTTCAAACAGATTTGTGGAAGGTACTAATCAAGGAATTCTGTTGTCGATAGCTTCCGTACGAAAGCATGCGTTGTCCTTTCTAGATGTAGTTTTCATTCTTGCAAAGGAATTCATCGTCCACCTACACTTCAGTTTTCCAAAAACTGTGTTCGCCTCCTCAATAACTGTTCTGTATAACTTTTCTGTTTACTCACCGAGCAAGACTGATTGCCGAATTGTTCCAGGTGGTTGGTTTAATCCGGAAAGGCCATCCGATCAAGTACAGCTGCGAGATAATCGGCGTGTATTGTACGATCATTATATCAGATATTATCATATATCTTTACTCAAAAAGTTGCTCGTCTCACGTCGTGTAAGCGTGTTACGTTTTTTTTCCTTTTGTTTTTTTTTGTTTTATCGTTCTTTTTTACCGGTTGATATTTATAGAGAGTTTTCTCTGCATGCATTCCATTGTATTCGATCTTTTTATCGTGTTTGATTGTTTTCGAATCGTTCTTCTTTTCTTTCCTTTTCTTTTTTTTGCTGTAATATCACGGATTTGTTCAAACAGTTTCTTTCTGTTTCGGCGAATAAGAATTCCAACGCTATTGGAGTGATAAAAGTGAGCAAAAGATGGCTGAACGTTTAGTTGCCTCTCGTAGTGCTCATAAAACTGTCGATATCTTTAGCTGCTTAAGCAGCAGTTTTGATACACCATTTGACGTCAACGTTTCTTTGCCGAGAACAGTTTTCTTTGAGCAAAGAAAAAAGTGCATTTTCGTGATTGCCTTTCACGCTTTTTCTCATCAGATTACATATATCTCATAAATGTTGTTTGCCAAGCGCGTCGCCATAAATCTTCCTTTAAGTGTGCAACTGGTTGAGATTTTTTAAAGATTGCAGCAACTTTGAGCACTTTCCATGTTACTGTTAATTTTTTAACGTGCACTTAAGGTAATATTTGTCTGGAATATAGTAGTTCTCACTCACTTTATATTTTTTACTCTTTTGTTTTTATTGTATATGGAGTCATGGGAGTTTTAGTCTCTGATTTACATCGTTTGCAAATTTCTTTGTGCCTAATTGTCGCTTTAGGATTATTCGCAGAACGTTTTTTTTTTCTGTTGATGAATTCGGATGGTCGTCATGTGAGGGTTGCATTGCGTGTTGAATTTTATTTGTATCAAAGCAATTAGCAAAGGTTGCTTTTATGCGGACAGTATGGAACAAGCGCGTAGTTCATATTTTGCACGCCTTATTTCGCTCGCCAAGCCGGAACCTATTAGGAGTGGCACATCTGTCTGAAAACTCAGGCCGACCAGTGGATTGACTCGCTAGTTAGGCTGCTTTCCACTGCGCTACTGGACCCACTTGCAAGCATTAGTGTGGTTGTATCAGATATGTACCGTGTAATTATCTCACTACTTGATCGACTGAATTTTTGGTTTTTGGAGGGAGGGGAGAGAGTGGGAGCGAGAAGGAAAACTTGGTTGGGATCGGTCGCCGTCTCTTCCTTTTGAGGTCTCGTAACGGTGTATAAAAACTTGTAGGACTGGAAGATGGTCAGCCACAGTTTCTTTGCCATAGTCATTTTTGCCATAGTCAGCTTATAAAATAGCAGATCAGGTAAAGCAACTTGTCTAAGCAAGTTTCCCTGGATCCATTAGAGAGAGAGAGAGGAAAAAAAGTTTTCCACATTTTATCTGCGAGAGGAAGGGAGAGAGGAAGGCTTTGTTCTGATCTGCTTGCAGTCTTGATTTTCTCTAAATATATCAAATAATATTGTTCTGGTTGCATTTTCATTCGTATTTTAAAATCTCTTCCCAGCATTTTTTGATACCATTTGAACTTTGCTACGTTGCTTTACCTGATCTGCTATTTTATAAGCTCGTTACACGCTTCAAGTGTTGTAAGCAATTGCTGCTACTCGTTTCTTCACAACGTTATGGCAACCCATAACGGTGATTAACAGCACTAAGGTAGCTGTCAACTAGGGCCGTTTGTAAGAGCAGAGAATTTCCGAATAGTTGTGCAACTCTAGAACTGAGAAACGATCGATGAAAATGATGAGGGAGGTAATGCCTGTATTACGTATTAAATCCTGTAAAGTTTTTTTTTCTGAAATTGTGATGAGGAAGTAATGTCGAGTATTTGTGTTATTTAAGGGGCCTACCGTGGATTTGTAAATAATTTCGCTGTCTACAGTACGTGTTCAAAATGTGAAAATGGAATTCAGGTTGAGAGACCATTCATAAAGGGCAAATCGTTCAAAAGTTCATGTTTATGTTTCTGCGTTTGCGCATGAGCAGCCCTCACGTTTTGCGCTTAGGCGTTAATTTATTGAAAATTCTCCCTCCCTCTTTCTTTCACTCTTTTTTTTCTCTCTCCCTCTTTCTCTCTCAGTTCCTCTCCTCGCTTGCCCCAGCGAGGTTGTTCGTGCACACCAGCAAGCCGCGAATTCGTTCGTCGTTTTCTTCGATCACAGTGTTTAGAAGCGTGTGCCACTAGTTTTGAATGATCTATATGTGAGCGTTTTTTGTTTCTGTTTGCTTTCAAATAGTTGGTTTGCATTCTGCGAGAGATCACATTTCGTTGTTGGTCTTTTTAGAATGAGTTCATTCAACATTCTAACAACATTTGGCTAGCAGTCTATCGCGTATTTTTTAAGCTTTGAGGAAAGCCAGATTTGTATTTGTTGGTGCTCAATTGCTCATTCAATACGGCCAATTTAACTTCAAAAACTTATTTCAGTAATTAATTAATATATAATTTAATTTGCGGTTTTTGGAGATAGTCGATAGGAACTGTAACTATTTTTTGGGGTCTGTGACCAAAATTTTCTTAGAGTGCTCAACTTGGGAACTGATACCTCATGGTTTTCTCATTTACTCGTAATTTATTCCATAAACAAGGATTTCATGTAAAATCGACTTTGCTTTTTTTTTGTATGAAATCAAGTGCTTAAAACTTTCATCTACTAGTAAGTAATAGCAAATTGCAACTGAAGTTCAGCTTTGTTGTAGAACATTTCCAGGATTTTCCAAAAGTCCAAATTTTTTCTCGCCAACCCCTTCTTCATTAAGCCAGCAATGCCAACAACCCCCGTGGTTTTAGCAAGTATGTAAAAGCTACTGGGTAAACAAAGCGTGCTAAACAGGGCTGAAGTAAATTGGCAGCACTACGCGGTACTCTGGCATGCAGGCTCTTGGATAGTACTTTAGGGCGGTTTGCCGACGCTGGGTTCAGGAAAGACGATTTTGAAGCCAGGATCAACCCTACATCTTCATACTGTTCGAAACGGTCCTGGAATTTATGAGGATACCTAACAGAAAGAGTGGGGATCCCCTCACGTCGGTCTATCCTCGTCTTTATGCTTTCTTATCAACGCATTATCTCACAGCGTACCCGCTACCAACATTTCTGGCTTTTCTAACGATGTTCTTTTTTTCAGTAGGGATCTTTTCAAAAAATGCATGAAGTAATTCAATAATAACGCCAAAATGCAATAGCAGTGCAACTTTCCACTTAGAACAGAGTTGTCGCTGTGAAATTGTATACCACAAAGTTTGCTTACTTTTTATTTGACATTTGTAGATAAGGGAAGAGATGCATAAGAGCAACTGAAGTATTGCAAATGATGGGCTCAAATCTCCATCCGTTTCTTAGTGAGTGAAAGATAAATTCATTACGTCGTGGCTGCATGCCTCGGTTCTTCATCCAGTCGTTCCAGATTGGCGCACTTTAGATGTCTATACATGTTTTATACGTTTTTCCTTGATTGATGCAGTATCAAAATGATGACTTTGTGATGAGCAGCGAGTGTTGATGGTGGTTGAAGCAGTGTTTCTCGATAACTTTGCTCGGCGAGGGAAGGAGTTCCCTATAATCCCGATCGCGATAACTATTGAGGAGTGTACGTAGAGAGCGAGAAGAGATTACTAGAATGTTTAGCGGTACTATCCTTCTCATCTAACGCTCTGTAGAAGCCAACTTGGATGGGGAAGGAAGAGAGGCGGCGGAGGTCGGTTTGACGGGAGGAGGGCAAGTAGTGATGAAATCATCCCGAAAGCTGATACATGGTTTATACGTTGGTTTATGAGGCGCGCAAGTCACAGAGCAATTTCGTCAGATGGGAAGAGAGCGCCAACCAACAAGTTGTGAACAGATTATCTAGGGTTACTGGAGGATCCCGTCGTGGAGCATCACGAGGACCTCAGCGGAAAGGTCAAGAATTACTTTCTATCGGAATCCCCGCAGAAAACTTCCTCTTCTTCGATTACTGTCGTATGGTTGTAGGTGGCAGTTAGAGAGTTATCAGAAAGACTACGTGAGTCGCTTGCAGAGATTTTATCGTTAGTTCAGATTGTTACGAGTGACTGTGCCGAAAATACAACATTCTTTATGTTTCGTATATGATAGCGCGATGATCGCCTACATAATAACATTTTTGAGATAAGATGGTGAACTCTGTTACATCTTCAACGTGATTTCGTAATACGATTGAGTATGATCTGCATCAAAGCTTTTGTACATATAATGCCATATTATTTAACAGTTTACCACTAATTGGGGCATGTTACAAAATCCGAAATGTTGAGGCGATTACGAAATCCATGTTGAGGCGAGCCTATTAACATCGGACTAATCTGGTGGTTGGGTAAAGTCGTCTTGAAAAATTTCCTTAACTTAGTATGTAATTACGTGCATTTTCCACATTAAAATTTCTAAAAGGAACGTTCAGTCCGCTTTCAATCGACGCACAACGATTCTGTTATGGTTACTTATCGAACCCTCTTATGGATGTCAAAGGAAGCGCTCTCTTGAAAAAGTTGCAAATTGTACGGTCAGTTTGCAGACATTCCCACACACTTTTTTACAGAAAAACGAGCGCATTTTTTCCCCAAATAGAAGCCAAAACATTGTCGCTGAAAATCTCTTTCGGTTCAGTGTCAAATTTTTTCATTCCCAAACATTAGTTTTTTGGAGAGTGATCAGGCCTCAAAAACTGCGATTTTTGTTTGCGATTGGTGGACTTGTTCGATTCCGCCGGTGGTCGCTATTGCCAAAGGAAGGTGGGGCCAGAATCTAAGGAGGGTAGTGGATCAAAATAAGGATTTTCAAATTTTCAGTTGCGTAGGTTCAGATATTTCCTTCCTTCTGGTCGGAACTGAGCCAGTTCTCTAAGCCGTTGCTCTATAGCAACATCGCCTGATGAACGCTACGCCTTGGAGACTCCATGATTGATACACCGGTGAATACTAACAACACCATATTCGAATCGAATCGTTGATTTAGTCGATAGGCAAGAATTACCTTTACGACAGAGCAGTGACCTTCCGTTTACAAAACATATTGGACCTTTCATGCAGGAATGAGGTTGTAGGCTGCAATAAGGCTGTTTTACCTCATGAAAATATGTTTTGGAGTACCTCTTTCTGCGATTTGCATGTTTTTTTCCTAAGGTGGCATGCACTTTCAGAGGTCAAGAAGCAATACAATAATGTAGGTCTTCTAAGCTAATTCCAAAAGAGTCGGATGTTCTTCCACCAAATGTTTTTTTGTTGTTTCCATGTTACACTTCGAAAATCACTTTGCTCTTCTCCTTTTTTTTTCACTTAAGACAGTACAAGTTGACTGAAACTTCTCTTAATGTATCTGTTGTTGTTTCAAGGCGTTTTTCGTCTTTTGTGAGTGCAAACAGATGAGATGCTCAACGACTCTGAATTCTGTTGTTTATAAATCAGTACTTTTGAATTTTAAAAATGCTTCCTAATTTCGAATGAACTGGTTTTAAAACTTGCAATTAAAGGGACTTTTTCATTCCGCTGTCATCAAAACAGCTTCTGTAATTTTCGAATAGGAACTTTCTCTGTTCTTGAGAACCTATTCTGCCCTTTAGTTGGGGGAGGGGGGAATTTGCAGCTTTCGGGGACCTATTTTCTGCAATAGGGTGCGTCCATTAATTAACGTGAATTTTTTTTTTTTTTGAAGCGCGTCCTCTCTTGTTGTACGTTGTTATGCATGAGAATTCTGGGCCATCGGCGTATATTTTTCATTCTATGCTGAACAAGCTATTGCATACTGCTTTAATCTGCGCGGAGACGAGACGGACAGCTAATGTGCGAATGCTTAGTGATACTGAGATCGTTAAAAGAAACTGTAAAACGAATTCTAGATTAGGTGCGGTGAAATGCTTTTGGCTTGTGTGTTGCCGATACGAAACCATTTTTCATTGCTTGCTCAACGCGTTAACGTTCTGCTGAGATTTTGCTGTGAATAAAGTGTTCACATTTTTTCAAGGCTCTTCAAATTGAAATCTATTGACGTTTTGATGTTTTTCGATGTTCCTAGTGCCACTGTTTCATGCTAGGTTTTTTTTAAAGAAATGTTCGTAGAAGCAGAAAATTGCCGAATCTGAGAAACGAATTTTTTGCTTTTTTTCTTGCAGCTTGAATTTTTTTCTTTTAAAACTCTGATCGTAATGTGCTGGCACTTTTATAATGGTGACTCCTTTTTCTCACCCATCACCAAATCGAGGAAAGACTGAAAAGGATTGTTTCGAATAATTTAACGCTTGAAACTTTTGTGCTGTTAACGCTGTTTGGTAAAATTTGTAAAGCAAAAAGAAAGCTTCGTTTCTTAAAGTCTGTGAATGCGATGTGGTCAATGAAGTTAGGAGGCTTTTTTTTGTGGTTATGAGCTCGAGCTAGCAAAGTAGCAATCAGGAAAATTGGATAATCTGAGAGCGGACCTGATCAGATGCTCAAAATTGCCTTATTTTTCTCGTGAATGTTTTTTTTTTCGCCTGGGCAAGTTGCAGTCTTTTGAACGTTTCAGGCGGATATCTGATGCGGAGTACTGCACAATTGCGAGGCAGTCTCATCGCAGTTTTGCATGTGATCGTATCGTTTTAGTGCTTTTGCTAGCCTCATTAATGGTACTGTTTAATTGCTCACCTAAAACTGCTTACTGAAGATTTGTCTTGCTGGTTGACAAGCGCGTCCTTAAAAAGCTTGCGTTTGTGTGCAGCCGTTGTTTGCTTGTTGCAGTTGCCAACGTTGAATTCTCTGTCTTGCTTCTTCATTGACATAATTCATTTAATATTTATATAATAAATTAATTGCCAATGTTAATGGCCCTCACTGCTTTGTCAGCTATGTTGTGAGGCAAAGGATTTTTGTTTTGATTCGTTCTATCCTTCTGCCGAAGGGAGAAAGTTGTCAGGTTGTTTGCCTACCTGCATCTGCCTGTGTCTGTGCTCGAATTTCTCCAACTTTATTTCTTGGCTTATTATGGCGTGTGAAATTTTGCTGAATTCATCTTAAGCCAGGGATGTTTCGTTCTCAGCACAAAATATTTGTAGTCGGTTGTCCTTAACCCCTTGAACTGTGGAACGTTGTTTCGGAGAAAAGTTTTATTCATTTGGTTGCCTTAGGCAGATTGATGCTCAAGGTTGGTGCGGATATGGGATGATAGGTAATGAGCAGTCCATGGGGAGGGAGTCTCCGATATCATCAATTTACCAATAATCCTCATAGCGCAACGGTAGTACGAAGCGCAGTCAATTGTAGTACGGCTTTTTGCGTATTGGACAGCATCTGCCTTGCTAGTGGAACTCCATATTTCTTGTATGCGCGACGTTTTAGGCGCAGATATTTTCAGAAACTATTGGAGCAGTTTGCCAGTTTGGGTGGGAATGAAGAGCCCACATGTACCGCGCCCGATCCAGCACTCGTTCGTAAGAGAAACACTACCGCCAGGCTTAAAGCGAGAGCTGAATATCGCACCAGATTGTATGTTGCTTTTTTTATTCCATTTTTCTTTTTCCTTTCTCAAAACGAAACCATATCTTAAATTTTATGAATTGTTGAGAAGGAGGGAGCTATTATTATGTGAGCGCTGTATCACTGTTACTGTTGAGCAGGTTCACGGTGGCGAAAATGTTTAACTGCTTGCGCATTGCTTGTCTGTTTTTTGTTGCTACTGTTTCTGAATACTGAGCACTTTTCGGTTCGTATTTTTCGTGCTAAAAGCGGCCCATGATGCAAGTGTATGGTCAAATCGTTCATACGGTAAAAGGCTCATCTCATTCCTTTTCTGTAAAAGGGGAACAGCAATAAAACACTCAGCATAAAGTTTAGGGGGTTTTATATGACAAATTTTCTTTGTTATCTTATAAATGTCGTTTTTAATTGATTTTGCTTAATTCATCTGTCTTTAATTATTTATGGAAAGGAGCGAAATTGCTAATGTGCATTTTCACTAGAGTGCATAAGATTAATTGCTTTTGAAATTGTATAGCTAGTTTTCCATGAGGAGAGGGAGCTTAATATTAGTGGATGTCGATAACGGCGATACTCAGTTCACGCGTTTGTTTGCTTGCACCTTCTTTTAGCGTACATGCGGCATGAGCAGCTACTTATTTGTTATTTATTTTTCGGTCCTCAGTTTCACGCACTTGTTAAAACAGTTTTTAATGAGAACAGTGATTAGGAGTGAAGCGAGCTTTCAAAATCTGTTTCTTTTTTCTTCAAAAAAAAAACGGAAGTCGGCAGCGGCTTCGAGGGTTCACATGAGCAACTTCTTCCCTCTTTATTGCTTAGCTTGATACTTATGTTCATGATATTTTCTCGCCGATATTCCGAACCCTAACTAAAACTATTTTGAGCAACCGAATGGTTCATCATATAAAAATTTTTCTCAAATTTGCTTTCTTTTTTTATAATTAGGCGTTGGTTAACAAGTCCAATATTGAAATTAAAATATATAGACGATCGGTAATTTGTTTGTTGCTGAATATTTACAAGACTTATGTGCTCATTTGCATATGGAATTTGTGGTGTGGATGAGGCAAGCTAGTTGGTACGATTGCAGAATGATTGAAGACGTTAAGAAGAGGGTCGATGAAACTGGTTTATCGTCAGACGAAGAAGGTATGTCCGTGCACATCTACATGCCCTCTATATTTTCCTTTACAACTTTCGCCTTGGTCATAAAAATCCATTCTTTGTTTTCAAAATTTCAAAAAATGCATTTATAGTAATTAACTCGCAGAAGGAAACAACAAAGATGATTTCACCTTATAAAATCTTTAAATACGCTTATTATAAGTGACCTACATTCGCAAACGACTGTCTGTGGATGTTTTGGTGCTCCATTTTGTGATGACTATTTTTGGAATTTCCAGAAATGTTGACCGCAACGTTCTTTTTCTTTATCTTTTTAGTTCTAGTGATGTTGGTATAATTTATTTGGAGGTCTTGTTGTTTATTTTGTTGCAGCTGCGTCACTTCACTCAAAGCAATCGTTCAGTAATTGTTCTCACACTTGTTTATGGTTTATGAAATGACATGTGGCGATAAGTAAGACTCGAGATTACGACTCAAGTTTAGCAACAACAACAGAAGAAACTGCTTCATTTTGGGTCATGATTGAAAATGGCAGTTATGTAATTAGTGGCAGTTAAAGCGTGTCTGACCGCTTCACCGACAAATGCTCTAGCATGTTTAACAGTGAGCTGGTCCACTTCTGAACGTAGCGTCTTTTTTTTCTTTTCTCTTTTTTTTAGTCCTTCTTGAGTGAAGGACACCCGTATTGGCGTATAGTGAGCGTGACGTACTGTGTAATAAATAGTTCGCTTGTTTGGGTTACTCTTATCTGAAAAAGTGATCATGTTTGACATTGAAATTGCATGGTTCATCATGCTTTTGTTTACGTCTGCGGTCGGCGTTATTACACTTTTCGTGTCTCTTTTTAAAGTAAAATTTTTTTTTGGCATAACAACTTATTACAAAACGCTGTTGGTTATGTGTATGCGCCGGAGATTCTATGTATCGGTCGCATCATATCGTTTAGAAACATTCATCTTTTTTTTTCTTTTTCTTTTTTTTTTTTTTTGAAAGAGATCGCAGATTGCTTGCATAAAGCGACTATCGTTAACAGGCTATAAAGTTTTATTCGACTTGGCCGGATTGAAAAAGAGCCAGGAGCGGAACACTTTTCAGAATTGGGCATCTACCAAACGTTATTTATTTTTATTTTTTTATTTTTTTTGGGAAGGTTGGAGATATTGGATCGAAGCGATGACAATGTTATTTGTGCTCGGCGTGCAGTGGATGTGTGTTAGATGCGTATTATGTATGCATTAAGAGCAGTCGAAAGAGGTGGCGTTGTGTGTATTTGGAACACATTTTTTTCTTGTTCGGCTTTCATTGCTCTTTTTGCCACATCTCGCAACGCTTTCATTAATTTTTGCGCGACCTACTTCCTCGATCTTTCTCAGCTTTTTAACAAACGTTACTCCTATGTGGTGTATATATTATCATGCGTCAATCAATTTTTTAAAGCTTTCGTTGCAATGCTTGCGTGAAAAATTGAAAGCGGAGTGTGGCAGTTCAGGCGAAGCGATCTGCTCTGTTTATGGTTTTTTTTTTAACCTATGAAAGTTTTCTTTCATTTTGTGAAATTTTTTGAAGTTTTTACGATCGAAATTCCTCATTTCAAATCATCATAGTATTACAGTCATGTATCCTTCCCTTTAGTAAAATGTACAACGGGTACGGAAAGCTCTTTAGAGGTATAAGTGTTCATGAGGCTGACCCTTGGTCAGAAAATTGGAATGTTTTAATCTTACGAGAGCGCTTTCTATTCGCAACCTTTTAGTCATTGACCAATTGAAACCATCCGGTGAATTAGTTTAAATTTATGCGTACTTTTCATTCTTTCTGTGAAATATTCTCGTGATTCTAAAAGCTCATACAAAGAAACGAGGAAATTTGAAGGCATTCGATTCGCAAGATTTTGGTTCTGTTGCAAACATATAGATTGGTTCTTTCTTTTCGTTCTTGTGCCGAAATTTTCTTGAATCCTTATCTCTGGATTAGGGGTCGATTGAGATGTTTTGGAGAGGTTTCTGTGGTGGTCGTGCCCTTCGTCCAATAGCAAAACACATATAGTTATGGCGATAGGGCTTGTGTTCGGTGAGCTACGGTATTTTGAATTTGTTATTCGTGTATTTATTTTGATAGAAAATCGTTTGATAGGGAAGTGCGATGGGGTAGGCGATATTGACTATATTTGAATGAGTTGCGTTAATGCTTGGTTGGTTTGTGGCACTGGCAGCGGCACTGTTGAGGAAGCTTTAAACGTCGATTGTCGACGTTTGCGCACCAAAACCTCAGTTAATTTCCTCTCATTTTGCATTCCTTCGTTCTCCTCTTCTAATATGCAGCAGTTTTTGCTACACACTGCCACCTCATTGCATGCTGCACTGAATAAATAGGTTTGCTTATAGTTTGGATAACTGTGACATTTTGAAAGTTTAAGAGAAGAATTTGCCAACTGTTCTGTTGGTTGTAGCGAGAAAGGGTAATACTTAAGAAGAGGTTTTTGGGAATTTTTGTTTGGCTGAAGCGATAAATGCGTAATTCGTTCTTTTTTTTTGTGAATTCTTTTCAGTTGGGAAATGAAACTGAAACATATTTATAAGTTCCAAGCTATATTTTTAAATGCTCTAGAGGAGGAGTGGATTTATTGATGTTTGGTTTCATAATTTGGGCATCAATTCCGGGTCTGATTAAATGGTGATTAGTTATTTCGAGTTGCGCATATATGTGTGTACGATTTGTGCGTAACGATCTGCATGAAACGAGTCAGCAGCGTTACTTTGCGATGGGTGTGTAGGTGTACAATTTGTTGTGCACTCGGTGATGATAACTTGAAAAATCACTAGAACAATAAAGTGCAGTGATGAGTTAAGCTAGAAAAACAGCATGTGAAGCGAGCGCAAAGTTTAAGTGAAGGTATTTCAAGGCAACATACTTTGTGTTGCTATATTTCCAGTTTTTGTTATATGAAACAAACAGAGTTTGTTTTGCAGCACGCCAGTTGCGTGTGAGAGTTTTGGGCGGGTGAAGCAAACCAAAAATTTTTTAGAGTAGAGCATGAAGTGCAGATTTTCGAGTTAGAGCCAGTATGAATGGAGGCGGCCACCTTCCCGTAGTTGTCTTTGGTAGCCATCAAGTGCTGCAGTGTTGCATCTGTCTGTTTGACTAGAGAAGGCAGCCTCGCGCCACTTAATAAGGGAAACAGGTTGACGCATGCACCTTTCGAAAATGCATGAGGTTGTGCTTCATTTTTTATTGAAATGCACAGGGTTTTTGCGTGCTACACCTTATCCAAGAAAGCCCTCTGCTCGTTCTTTTACCCTAGCTGATATAGCGCGGGTTAGGCTGAGGTAAAAAGTGTGACTTCTTCAGCTGTCTTGCTTCCGTTTTTTTTTTTCGCATGACCATTATGGAACATCTTAACCCAAATTTGCGTATTTGAAAGGACTGGAGGAGGTGAGGTGAGGGTGTTTACGTTTATGTTCTTAATCCTGCAACGGGAAGTCAGATGTTAAGTTGCAAACCTATCTCTTTCCCTTCCCCCTCCCCCTCCTTCCCCCTCCCCTCTCCTCCCTCCCCCCTCACTCTACCTTATGTCTCCCCTTTTCATATTCCAGTTTGTCTGTGTTTGGTTTTAAGTTGAATGCAGGTAGATGGTTCAACTTGTATTGTGGAATTACGTTAATGTTGTCTATATTTCAAATTCATTGTTTAAAATTAATTTCCTTTAGTCAATTCATTCCTAAAATTCACATAGTCAAATGGCCGGATTCTGAAAGAGAAAACGGAATTTAAAAAAAAAACAATCCCATTTATCTCACTTTCGCTCGTTTCATTTCCTTTCTGTAGAGTTCGCTTTTCTAAAAGTTTTCTCATGCGTGGATCGTCTTGCAAAAATTAGGCGAATCCCATCTTAGATCTTTGACCGTTTTTTTTCTCTAATGGGTTTGAAAATATTCAATTTTATCTTTAATCTTTGTAACCTCTTTTTTTACCCCTTTTTTTTGTTGAAATTTTTAGTGACGGTCATAATGTACCGAAAAGTATTTGAATTCGATTTTTTTTGGGTACTTGAGTTTGGCGGACTTTGTGAAATAAAAATTTATCAGCGTGATTGCGTGTAAAAAGTGCTGCCCTTCCCACAAACGCGATTCAAACCGGCGGCGTCCTTCCGCGCTTCCCGATACTAGATCACGTGCCCGGAGGATAGTGATGGGTTCTCGAGTTCGCTTGATGAATATTTTTTACTCGACACGTTGCGTGGTCATCGTTGAGTCTAAGCCAGATTGGCGTGCGACGTTATGAAATATTAACTCTATGTAAAGAAATTTATGCGCTAAACAAAGCAAATTTGAGACAAAATAGGACTGGAAGGTTTTTAATTTTTTTTTTCGTACATTTAAGGCCTGAATTCCCTCAGGTGCTCATATAGTAGGCACAGTAGGCGAATGATTATAGATGAAGCAGTAAAGATATTTCATGAAAAGATCGCATCTAATGCTTCTCCTCGTTGTCTTAAATCACTTGATCGATGCGAGTGCTAGTTGAACGTTTGCAATTTCTACCTCTATCTTTGCTTGCAGTTGAATCACATATTTCTTTTTCGTTGCCGGCATCAAACGAATAGACAGATGAGGGAGGAGAGGGCGTAGGGGGAATCTTCTGGGTGAAAACGCAGTAGCTGAACTTGACTGAAGAGAAAAAGTTTCAGATTTAAATGGATTTCTTCGGGTTTTCTTCTATTTGTTCAAGCGTGAAGGAATAGTTCTAGTTTTAATCGTTATTGGACAAGATTCATTCTCCGGGAAATTTAGAAATTATTTTTGACTAGAATTTGGAGCATAAGTGGGTTGATTCCCTTCCTTCCTCCTTCGGTCGTTGGTTAGGTAGGTTGGTAAGGACAGCGTTCGAAACGATGCAATTTCCTGCATAGTCAGCTATCCATGGTTGCGCAAATATAAGTATCATGTAATGTGAATTGAGCCTTAACGGCCCATAAGATAATCGTGAAATGATGCAATGGGTGTCTTACAGCTCGTTCACATTGCTGAAACAATAGGGGTTTTTCGAGACACTTAGCGTTTTTTTTTTTACAATACCTTTTGGTAATTTTGTGTCTGCAGAGCGAGTTGTGACGATGTTTGCTCTTACGTCCATATATGTGTTTATATGTCCGGTTGTTTTCAACCTGTGAACCATTGGCGCTAGAACTCTACCATTTGATTTATAATGTCCATGTTATGCTTTTATTTTTGCCGACTTTCACGTTGACTTACCACTATTGAAACGAGTCAGACGTTTAGTCAGACACTTGAATGCATTTTACAACCGGCGGGGTTCCATTACGAATTTTTAGAGTTGTAGAAAAATTAATTTTTGTCGATTTAGACGAGCGGTTGCATTATCTGATATGAGAGAGCATTATTCTACATGTTTTATTACTTGTAAGCAGCTTATGAGAAACCATTTGGTCGGACGTGAAT
Organism: Toxocara canis; assembly: GCA_000803305.1. NCBI lineage: Eukaryota > Metazoa > Nematoda > Chromadorea > Rhabditida > Toxocaridae > Toxocara > Toxocara canis. The sequence continues at coordinate 1,547,926 of JPKZ01022848.1, forward strand.
TGCTGGAGCGCACAACCTAACGGCACGTTTGCCAAAGCTCCACTTTTTGATGCAATGTGGGTTTCGAGAGCGCGTCAACATCTATAAGCCAGGGAGGCGGAGGGGAGGGGGAAGGATGGAAGGGAGGGGGCAGACAATGTTCGACGGCCGCTATAGTTGTATTATAAGACCTAGAGGTGGTGGAGGTATTGCCACGTGGTGTTAATTTCGGCGGCAAGACAGAGCTGAACGCATTCGTTTGACCACCTTATCTGCAGCAAACCGGCTACATCATCTGCTGCTGCCGGTGGTCGACAACTGAAACTTATGAAGATGGGGGCGTGTAAATATGCTTGTTTGGGGAGTGGGTGGGAGGCAGCGGGGAGCAGGGAGAGGGGTTTGCGATAGAGATCTCTGAATTTTTATTAGATTTTCGATACATTTATAGTGATTATCGACATTGAAGTTAGCGTCATCGAGAAAACCCATCTCTGAGAAAATTTAAGTTTATGTCTGTTTCAGTACCAGATGAGCCGTCAACGTCGAAGATCCCTCTCACTGCAGCTGGAAGAAGTACATTGTACTCTCCGATTTTTGTCGGTTCGTTTAGTTATTTTTTTTAAACGTTTTATTCTTGTTGCAATTGTGAAGAAATGTGCGAAGAGAGTTTTCCTTTTCGAAGCCCATAAAGAAGTGAGGAAACCGGGAATTATATATGGAAATTCTATCGGAAAATTTTCTTTCAAGCGGAATATGCGTTCAAGTTGTATGTATTTTCTTTTTTTCCACACAGGAAAATAAAGGACAGCAAGAAAATGGAAATAAAAACTAGTGCTTTTTCTAAGGTTCAGAAAGTTTGTTGAATCAAAGAATAGCTTAGCTAGATCGTCTGACTAATTCAGCTATGTTGTGCTCTTTTCTATAAACTTCTTGAGTGTTTTATATTGAGTGAGTTTTCATCGTTTAAGCCTTTTGCAGTTCTCATGGCAAATGCCACTTTTATTAGCAATCAAATGAGAAGCCGTTAGGAAGGAACGCTATATTTAGAAAAGGAACGATGATACACCTTTTTAGTTTAATTATAAATACGAAGGCGAAAACTTTAAAAGCAAACGCGTTACGCATCTCGTACTCCACAATGTATTGTTTATGTGATAGTTCGGAAATTGTGATATTGTTATTGAATATCGCTTTTATTATTTTTTTAAAATTTTACCATTTTCATCAATTCGTCTTTATTATTTTTTTTAACTTTTTGATTTATATTATTATTTTTTCGTGTATATATGCGCAGTCCACCTACGCCGATTGGTAGTGTGCACCCACTGATTCTTCCAATCGCCGTTCGAAATTACGGTACTGCGTATTTGAGCCTATGATGGTTCCCTATATACTGAACGTTTGCTGATATTTTCCTTGTTTTTTTTTTGGCCCAAGCAGTACAGTATATTAACTGTTAACCTATAGTTTACTGTTAACGTATTTGGTCTTGTAGGTAATTTAAAGGTGACCAGATGTATGCGGGTGGATTTGTATTGGTTATGTACAAAAATTACGCCGTTTTAAATGAAATAGTTTTGAGCATTGGTTAATTTTAATATCTGCGTGTCGTGGAATGTCCTTCCGGCTGTAGAGAGACGACTTTAATTAATCTTTTTTTTAAGATCTCGACTTACATCAGCCAATCTATATGAACGACGTGAAAGATATGCTTAAGGAATATCAGCGTTTGAAAGAGCTTGAACCGGTAAACTAACGTGTTATTTTTTCCAACTTGTTCAAGGCTTATTCACAGTGTTGAGTGGTCACAGATGGGGGGAGGGGGGGGGGCGAGAGAGAGAAAGAGAGAGAGAGATCAGGGGAAAAGGAGGGATAGGAAACAAATGTGATTTTTCGCAGGTGGAGCTGTGTAGTGCAGTTTTTACATTTGGGCAACATCAGCTCACAATTAAACCATTCGAGCTTTCAGCTTCATTTCAAATATTGGCGTTTTTCTATTAAGTGCAAAGATTTTTTTTTTGCTTTTGCATTCAGTAAGGACATATCCATTTGGAGATACTACTTCATATTCGCACCACTTGCGGAAATCTTGCATTACTTCCACTGTAGAAGTGCGTTATGTGATATGCAGTTTTTCGAACTATTTTGCCTTATTACTTTAATTTAAATTGTATAGCAAAATTGTTCAATCACTTTTATTGCCATGAAGCACTTTTTTCTTGTTACACTACCAGTGTAGGTAATTTTGCCTTACTCTGCTCTCCTCATTTCACTTCGGCTTCATCCTGTTTCCCTCCGTTGCCCCCACCCTCTCCCCCCTCTCCATTTCCCCTCGCCCTGGACTCCCTATAAAAGAAGGCAAGTGTAGGGATCACCATAATACTTTGCGGTTAGAAGTTTTCTCCCTTTCAAAGTTTTGGGAAGCTCTGCTCAAATTGCGTGGATGTTTTGAGGTGCATCGTGGTAATTTGGGAAGGTTTTCCCTGGAATTCATTAGAGTTTAGTTGTCGATCGTTGTTTGTTCTGCTTGCAACCCGCCAGCCGCCGTTAACGAGTAGCGTACTGCTTCTTTTTCCTCGTTGTATTGTGGTAACTGGATGCAGGCTAATGGAAAATATATTGGACTGCATCAGTTCGTTTATAAAATGTCTGCTGAATATGAGAAGGGAAAATTTTTGGCAAATATTTCATTAAACGTTTTATGAGAGTAAGTAATGCGGTGAAAATTTAAATAAAGTGAGGCTTAATTGGGTGACCAAATTGGTTGCTATGTACTTATTTTTCGTTTGTATCATAGTAGATTGTGAATTACAATTTTCATTGACATATGGGCATCGGCTAACATTTTTTGCGTCGAGCAGTTACTGTTTAAACAAGCGAAGTGTTAAAGGATTCACCATCACTGGACATAACTGAAATAGCGGTGGAAGATGTCTACGAAAGGGCTGGATTGGCGTGTATCGCTGAAAAAAACCTTCCCGCTGAGATATCTGAGGCAATGAAGCAGCCTCTGAAGCCCGCTAAATGATTTGCTCACGTCGATTAATTATCTGTGCTCTCGGATGATATTGTTGAGTTTCTCGTTTACGTCGACGGTATGTGTTTCCTGTTTTCTGATTACATTACTTGTAAAATCCTCTTTCATCGATGAGCAGCGTTCGCTTTTGTTTTGTTAATGGTAATTTTACAAATTTAAAGGCGTTTTGGAGGTCTGCCTTAATCATTGTTCATTTTTTAAAAACTCAGTTTTCATGGTTGCATTAGCAAGTCGTCTTTAGGACTGAACGACTGGAGCACATGTAATCTTCTCTAGTGTTCAAGGCGGTGGCTGGTGGCATGCCCGGTCGAGATTCCACGTTTACGGCCCGTCGAGTTGAGTTTTTGATATTAGGCGCTAAGGCGCTGAAGTCATTTTGCTGTTTTTGCCGGTACAGCTCAGAGCTGTTCTGTTTTATTTTTCTCGCTGGAAAAGCTATTCTTGCCAGTTGTTCATAATACCGCAATCACAGTATCGATATTTTTATTATTTTGCCGACCGTGGGTTTGTTTTTTTTTTTAGCCCCAACCGTTTTATTTGAAGTTTTTTGGCCGTAGGGAGAATGCCTTGAGTTGTTGAACTCCATGCTTGTGTGCGTTTACATGCTACTTCCATGAATTCAACTGAAGTAGAGAAAAGACTCCGATAAGTAGAAAAAAAAGCATCTCAACGAAATTATTAGGGCCTCTACTGGAATGATTTTCTGCCGCCATATCTGACAAGAAATTTCCAGCGGGGGATTTGCACAGTCAGTCGATTGGTTGAAACTATGAATACTTTGAGAGATTTTGTGAGTGAAAATTTAAACGCAGTATCAGCCCATTGCACTCGAATAACATTGCTTTTCTTGGCATCATGCCCAGTGAGTTTATTTTTACGGAACGAAATTGTTGTGCTTTAAATCACAAAAGAGAAACTAACGATCAACTATAATAGTTATTGTTGGCTGCTGTCGTTTTAAGCGTTTTCCATGTTTGCGTATGAATGGGATTGCATAGCTTAGCGTATGGTTCGTATAGCAGCGAATATTTGAAGGTGGCTTGCTTCATTGTTAGTGGCTGTTCGAGTTTGCATTGTTGGCGGCAACGTTTTTCGCTCACAGTATCATTTATATTTTCAGGGCAGCGTTGCACGAATTGTGTGAATTGACGCTACTGCTTTGGTTTATTTGCGCATCTGTGGCAAAAGTGCTTCATTGATTGTGTGTATGTCACCTGATTGAAATTCATTAATAAGTAATTCTGATGCGTTTTTTGTATCAATTATAAAAAAGCTAATAAGCTTTTGCTTTTGCATTTAAATATTTTGCAGCTATATCATCTTGTCTCTTCCAATAGGTTGTTCTCTTCAGTTAACCCGTATGGATTTATTGCTGTCTTAGCCGAACTATGATTGTTTCTGATATGGTGGATGTTCGAAATTTTCAACTGCTTCGCTTAAGAATTGTTTGAGAAAAGCGAGGAATTTGGAGAGTTCGTTTATAAGTGAGAAACGTTTTTTTTAAATTGAATTTTCACAGTTTTTTTCAAATAAAATACGGTTTTCATTCTCGTAGATTGAATTTTTGCTGCAACTATGGACTATTATAATTTGGCAAAAAATTGACTCATCAGCAGTATTTAACAAAAATTAGGGAATAAAAGCGTTTAATGTTTGCCCATAAAATAGAATTGAACGTGCGAAATGGGCATACCGTTGACTCAGCTTTATGCGTCGATGTCGGCATTTATTTATTTATTTTTTATTTTTTTAAAAATATAAAGCATCATCAAGCAACGCATTGCCTGTTTACTTTTTCTTATAAAGTGGGAATTGTTCAAATGAAAAGTGTTAGAGCGATTGAGAGCCACAAAGAGCGAGCGCATTGTAGCCGCTTCGCGATATTGCTCTTCAACATATCTATTCACCCTAGGCGAACGTATGTTAGGCTTGGATTTTTTTGAATGAATAAAAATTATATAGCATTTCGTTAGGTTTTTTTTCTGTGTCTATAAATAATTTTGCTCGTTTCATTATTTCGTCGTGATATGTACAATTCAGTTTATATTATCATTTCCTCTCCTATCTCTTTTTTGCGCAATTTTGAACTAATCGACGAGCATACCTCTCAACGGAAAAAGGGGAATGAATTTCGTATTGTTTTCGTTCTGTGCAAATCCACTTGTAGTAATATCCCTATCATCATGCGCTTATTTGTAATTTTTCTTACGCTGTGAAAAATGTAGTTTTTACGGTTTGTGAATTGTTCTCAATGCCAGTTGAAAGGCTACAGTTTGTTGAGAAAAGTTTTGTGTTTAAATGTAATCGTAAGCGCATGTATATTTCCATTCGGAAAGCCTCTCTAAACAATGCCTCTTCTCTCTCTTGATGACACCGATCACTTATTATTATTATTATTATTATTATTATTATTATTATTTTTATTATTATTGTTATTATAGGCTAATACTTTATTCATTTCGAGTCTTACACAGCGTAGCGAATTAATCGGCAATGGAATTGGCCATTTATGGGGACGAAATGCACGAATTTTGAAAAGAGCAATAAGATTGAGCACAAACGATTGAGTTTCACTTAATCGATCACCATTTTCTTTACCCAAAATTTCACTGAAATATTTGAGAGAGAGAGAGACAAATTTTGCCCATCAACTCTCTGTCTTTCCTGTTGATCCGCCCGTATGCTATAACGCCCACGAACTCGCTCTATTAGCTACGTGAAGCTAACAACGATTGCATGCATGAAGAGGGCAGGATCATGCAACAGTTTCAATGCAATGCATGAGCGATAGTAGTATTTGGCAACTAGCACGCTTCATTGGTTTGATGTTATGCGAACTGTGGGCGCTGATGTGATACTTTTGCAGTGTTGCTTAAAGCACATATTCGTGCTTTGATTTTATAATTGGAATTTGGGGCGTACATTGCATTTGCATCTATGGGCTTTTCATTTTGCAATTGATGAAGCAATTGGTGAAAATGTTGATTTGCCCTTAAAAAGTTAAACGAAAACGTCGGTTCAGCTGTTTTCTCGCGTCTTGTACCGAGTGTCTGTCGTGCAATCTACCTACCTACCCACCACATATGCGTAACTGGAGCCGATATGATGAGTTTTGCCTCGTAGAAGTAGTGTATGAAGTGGGTGGGTACAAATTATGGTGTGTTCTGTCGGGAAGGACATTTGAGCAAAAAAAAAAAGCTGATTTCTCGGTTAACCGTTGTTGCATTTTTTCTCTAAAGCATATTTTTGCTTTTTCAACTGTGCTGTTTTTTTTTTCAGTTTTGTTGTGTGCAAATAAATTCGTAAATGATTATTTACTGTTATTCACTATTATTGTTTTTTGCCTGAATCAAGTAAACGGAAGCAATAAAACGTTACAAACACCGATCATGTGCAAAGTTTTTGTTCGATACATCTCGTTAATTCGAGTTTCTCTATTGAATAATTTACGACCATTTATATATTCGCTGAAAGTATTTTCCGCTGAACTCGTACTATGCTTATAACGAAATGAGGAGTTTGATCGTATTCCGTGTTTGTTTTTTTTGTTTGTTTTATTTCGTTTTTTGAATTATACGTTGCGCAATTTTGTAGTACGTTTTTGCGTTGCCGTGCAAAATGCTTCATAATTTCGCTACATATATGTCTGTTTGATCCGTCATGATTTGCGGCCAAGGTCGGAAATCAACAGTCAGGTGAAGAAATAGGCGTTTGGTAAGCCGACATGTAAGGCGAATTTGTGATTCTTTGGCGCCTTGGACATGATCGCAACGTTAGGCGGTGGCCACGAATTTTGCACTGCTTTTTTCCGGAAGCTCAGAAGGCATACAGATCAAAAATTCGATACACGAATCCTTTAATGGGAATCATTTTGTGTCCATATTTTAGTCTTCATATACTATTTAATGGTTAACTTATGCCGCTGAAGTTGAAAAGGAATTTTTATTATCTCTAGCGATACCTTAGAGCTGGTTGATCGTGTCTTTAGAACAAATTAGTTATCATCTCATGTATCTTTCGTATTCGAGCTGTATCTGTGCGGTACCAGCTGTTCCATAATTTCTATAATACGTTGTTTTCTTACGTATTCAGTGTCGAGCTGCTAGCCTTGTACATTATCAATGTTGGAAGGGTAGGTTGCTAGATTTTTCAGTTTTATTTGCTATGGTGTAGTTTGTTTGTTTTTTTTCGATGAAGGTTTTTTTTTCTAGATTAGTTCCTTACGCGATGTTCTTAACGATCTTCGTACCTGTTCGTAATAAAGAAATATGTGAAAACATTTTATTGCTCATTCGAAGATGAGTCTTAGACAGGCACAAATTGTTCTCTAGTTCTTTTTGCGACTTATTCCAGCTCTTATGTTTTCAACGGCAAAGTTACCAGTTGACTGTTTTTGTGCAGTGATCGACGGCTGATCGTGATCCATTCAAACTTTTTAATTTGTAGTTGACGCTATGTACGGTCATGCCGAAAACAGCCTTTCTATTTTGCATCCCACGCAAACAATGAAACAGCGTTATGGTAGTTGAACTGATGAAAAGATTTTTTTGGTAAAGGAAGTTAAATAATTTCTATAGGAGCTACCGTGGCTTCAATGAAAGATGTGATTTTTTTTTTTGAATAATCGACCGAAACGCGAGTGCAGGAAGTGTTGTATTTGTGTCGATTATCGGCACATTGCTCCCGAATCAGCAACAGCAAACTGGGGAAGGGAGGGGGGAGGCTGCACACTATCTCTATGGGATATAGCAAAAGCCGAGTAAAACCATGTGTCCTTTGTCGCACATCGCAAGTGCGAGAACGTTTCGCTAAGTATAATCGGCGGCACTGTGCGACAATCGTAAAGTTCAACTTTGTGGTCTGAAAATTTGCATATGTGATTGTGAGATCCTGAACATGGTTCCGCATATGCTCAAATTCAAGCCTATAACCCTATTAGCCTGTTCAGTTGGCAATGGTGAACATTAGCCCTTATTTACTCGTTGGATTACTCGTTGATTACTCGTTTTAGCTGTTCACGCTGATCAGCAGTCTCATCCGGATGTAATTTGTATTTGTGTATGTGTGTCCTCCCTTTCAATCTTGGTGTGAATTCAGTTTTGCATCCTGAAAAGATACGTTAGTGAAACCCGTCTTTACATGAGAAACATTTTGATCACTCGATGAAGATGGTTGAATGTGAAATAAGCTAAAGAATTATTTATTCATGGAAGCACATATAGACGAGGTTTCTTTTTTTTTTTTTTTGCAGTAAACCACTTTTCATTGCTACTTTATGTTTTTCATTTTGTTAATTTAAACGAGGCATTTCGTCAAGCAGTGTTTGTATCTGGCGCTCATATCGTGCCATTTTTAAACATTTTGCTTCTTTTGGAAACTAATGGAGCTGTTAGAGCTCTTAGAGAAAAAAGTGCCGTTTGCGATTTTAAGGATCGCTTTGTTTGAAAACGAAAGGGAATTCCTTAGAGTAAAATGTTGGCATCGCTCGAAAGCTGTTCGTAGTGAAAACGAAGTCGTCATTGTTGCCTTTATTCATCCGTTCGTTGTTCGCATTTCGCTAAACAAGTTTTAGCTCATTACTTTAACCAGAAGAGACTCTCTATTCGTTCAGTTCATCAGGCATTATTTGGTCCTGTTAGGCTACTGAGAGGAACTCTACCCGTTTGTTCAAGCGACACACTTCCCTCAAAGTATATGCTGTCACCTAGGCAAGTGTTAGTGAGATTTTAATTGAGATAAGTTGTTCTATGCCGGCTCAGTTGGGCCAGAAACTTGACGTAGCTTTGGTTCGTTGCTAGGAATTTTTACAGTTGTTAGTTTTTTTTCTGGCTGAGGACGTTTGACTTCTTTGTCGTCAAAGTATTGGCTGGAACTATGAAGATCTTCAAATGTTTTCTTGTCGATACCTGTGGAAATAGGCATGGAGATGGGGGAGGGAGGGAGAGAGGGGAAGGGGGAGGAGGTGGTAGAGGAGGAATTAACACGTACACATTTGAGGAATTAGTTCCCGTTTTAAAGCACTGCTAACTGCCAGTTAAGAGGGCCAAGGACCACCACAGAACACTCTCTGTTAGTTTGTATATATATACATTTTTATTTGTATAATAACATGTGTATGAGCAGCAGTGTGCAGAACGCAAAACAAGAGGAGCCACTACAGGAATGATATAACGTGGAAAACAGCTGATATCATATCTGTCCTATATAAACATCAGTCATAATAGTTTATTGCGGTGCGCGCAGCGGGAGAATATGTGAGCTGTGGCGACTCTATAGTTGGACTGAAATTTTCAAAATCCTTTGCCTGAAATGATTGTTGTGCTTGCAGCAATTGTTGTAATCTGCTGGTGGACAAATAGTATGATCAAAATCGTGGTATCCGAAGAGGGTGTATTACCTTTTCTTTTTTATATATTTTATCTTGTTACTATATGCAAAATTTGCTTCAAAGGTCAATCGGCATTTGTGGATGACTCTTCTTATTGAAGGATTATTTTTGTTGTGCGCTTAATTTGCAATTGACGTGGCAGTGACAAGTTGTTCAGTACACATATTTTAAGGTGCGCATTGATTCGCTTCTTCGTTTTGCCTATTTCCCTCGTTTAGATTATTAGCTTATGATTTTATGCCCTGTTTATTTCCTCAAGATTTTTAAATTATTCAGTGAAGAATTTAATGATCTTTCGAATTTTTATTGACAGCCAAATCGGTTCCTAATGAGATTCGTTATTAGTCAGTTTCATCTGATGTGGCGTTATAGTGGCAAAATAGTATGAGAGAAGAGTGATGTCAGAGGATTATTTTCAACTTGATTATGCTACTCTCGAAATTACAAGCTTAATTTTCGCGCGAACGGTTTTGCAATTTTTTCTTTGTTTGTGTTCGACTTCTTTTTTTTCCCCATCGTTTTTTTCGTATTGTTCCATTTTTCCCGAGTCTGCTACGACCACAGGTCGGCATTTGGCTACAAATTTTGATAGCCTGCTCCCAACTGCTTGCTGATTGTAGGCAACGGGAGTGGAGAGTGGAGAGGGTTTGGGAGGTGGGCTCATGTTTATTAAAGTGCATTCATCGTTGCTTCGAATGTGTACTTTCATATTTGAGGCGATTTAAAGCGATCGGAATCGACTGTGCACATCACAATGCGTATGCATGAATCTCAGTTCATTCTTGAAATGGAAAATGCTTTTTGTGAGAGCCGTAAAGGTCGAGATTTGCGTCTGTGTATTTCTTTTGTTCATTTCAACGTCGGATTAGTTGTAATCACATTGAATCGTAATCGCGATCAATCCGATTGTAAAGTGGTATATTCATTTATATAAGCGAATGGCATTCAATTAAAACCCGAAAGATGAAGCGTTTTTATGAGCGGTAATATTGCCGAAAACGCGACTGTGCTATTTTTTGTGTTGGCTTAACGGACGCAGGAGGGAGTTAGGATCGCTGAATAACTATTTCACGCTTTCTTTGTTAGCGCTGCTTTTGCATACATACATATATATATATATATATATATATATATATATATATATATATGTGTAATATACATGTTATGTACATATATATATATATGTATATATATATATATGTATATATACATGTATATCATACATATATATATGTATGTATATATGTATATATATATGTATGTATATTTGTATACATATGTATATATGTATGTATGTATATATATATATATACATGTATATACCTATACATATGGACGGCAATAGCTCAGTGGTAGAGCCTCCGCTTCGCGTGCGGGGAGACCAGGGTTCGGTTCCCGGCTGCTTCCCACCATACCACTGACGGTTAACAACAGGCTAAAACAGCTCGAGGGATGGCTGTGCTAGGCGTGCGATTGCCTAAGTAACGTCGGGACACCGCACTGAAGGCCCGAGTGGTAACGTGCTAACCATATACGTATATATATATATATACTGCTATGCCACGTACAATGTAATGGATTCGCTGAGGTGGTCGACGCTTCCGTTAATCTAGGTTATATAATTTGACATTTATGTTAATATAGTTCTGTATTATGTTATCGCCTGCTATTCGGTTCGGCAATTTGTACTGTTTCGTATGCTTTACGTTTATCATATCATATTCTATGGGTTCATCGTAATTGCGATGAGAGAAACCATATTTTTAATAACCGTTATGTTTTGTTTAAACATCCGTCCGTCGTATTGCGTTGTGTTTTTCTTTTATTCATCATATAGTGATCGATTTCAGTTACGCGCGATGTCGTAGGCTTAGATGGTTCGTCGGAAATTTTTGCGTTTATTGAACGCAATCATCGCATTCTCATTTGTAAGTTTATTAATATTTTCTTTGAATGTTAACAACTAGGTAATTATAAGTGGGAGAGGAGTTAAATGCAAAAAAAAAAAGCGAAACGATGTACGACTCTGATCCGAAAACGAGGTTTCATGGGACGTCTAGTGTATTTTTCTGTATATTTTGAGCAAATTACATGGCGGGAATATTTTTTTCAAGTGCTATCAGCATGCCAATATTTTCCCCTAACCACGTAGCCATTGATCGTGGAACAGCTATCCATGGGGATACACATCGGAGTGTGTAGATTCCTTTAATTCAATCCGATAGTTTATTTTTTTCGCAATTTTGCTAAGCATAAATTGTCTAGTTAGCTGTCCGAGTTGTTAATTTCTTAATTGTTTGGCGGTAATTTTCTGTGCATATTTTCTATGAACAGACATTTCTGATTGCTCAGTTCGTTTTATAGCTATTGCGTTGCGATAGATGATTTCCGTTTTTTGCCGCTAAGCTAATAAACCATAGAGCTAAAGTGATTAAGCATTGAAATAAATTAATTGCGTAAACAATTGCTGTTGTTAAAGTAGTTTAACAGGAGCATTAAAAGAAACTACCATCATCGAACAAGCGTCATTTCACTTAATCAACATAATTTAGTTCCTCTACTCGAGACCCGTCCTTCAGGAACTTTTTTTTTTGTTTTGGGATACGTGTTGCGCTTTCGACGTTAATATCATCGTTTAGAATTGGCGAACGTTGAGATGATTTTTGTGCATGTCTCCGTTTTTTTTGGCCAAGGTGGTGGGACAATGATCTAGTTACGAAACAGTTCGTCATCCACTAACGAATCATAGGAGGAAGAGAATGTGGCGAGTACGCAAGGGGAGAGGGATGGGCAGATCTTTAGAGGACAGTGACTGAATGGCCTCAAGGGACTTGCGTGGAAATGGAAAAGCCTCGTTGGCTCCGCTTGATATCTGAATGAGGTCATTGAAACCTTTTTGTGAAGGTTGATGGTGGCGCATATATTTTGTCCGTTGTGCCAGTGCAGTGCTGTCGTTTTTTTTTTCAGTTGGGTTTGCTGGTGGTTTATATGCAAAGTCCTTATCCACCAATTGATGATCGCTCCGATACAGTTGCGTTCGATTCTTTCGACAGCCAACTTCTACCTGCGATCTCTGCAGGCACCGATGTAACTCTTTTACACTTCAATCATTCTGTGTAAAATTGTTGTGATGTGCGAATTAAGATTATATAGGTGGGCACCATTGCATCCTTCAGTGCGATCATTTTTTTCCGGTACATTGACCCGATGTTTTTCGGTATTACTAGGATGCCTATTACTGCAACTACATTACATCCGCTCCTGCTATGTTTCGTACTAAGGGTGCTGCCTGCACAAAATAAAGTTGAACTCCGTTGCTGCTTCTGAGGAAAACGTAAGGAGACGATCCTCCTCAGCGACCGTAATTTCGGGAATCGAGGGAAGAGGGGAGGAGGGGAATTGCCTACGTTTGGCGTATGTAATAGTATGCGCAATCGTGCCCGTCTTTTGGGCTGGAAGTCATGTTCGAGCTTATTTCTGTATGTGATCGTCCAAATGACGTTCATCAAAATGAAGAAATTAGTTGTATCAATTAACAGAAGCGTTTCATTTTATCTAGGGTTGTCATTTCGTGCTTTTTTAAAATCGTCTCTTGCCACTGGTAAGCTTCATTGTTGGCTGTGCAGGAGGATAATGTAGGAAAAGAATGGAGAGGTTAAGCGTTGATGCTCGATCACTAGCAGCAGTTTACGACTTTTAGGTTGATACAAGTAAGGAACGGGTGTTTGCGGGTGCGCCATCTCCGCTCAGTCAGGAGGAAATCGTTGCGTCGATCGAATTTTTGAATGCGAATTATGATGTGCTGAATGTGGGCAAATTTGGTCCAGTTCAAGAAACCAAAATTGTTATTGTTGTGCAGGTTTATGGCCGTTTTTTGCTTATTATGTTTTCCTTTTATTTTATTATGTTTTTTGGATTTCGTACGCTTAATACAGAGACCATGAAAGGCTAGTATTTATGATTTATGGGTTCATGATGTGCTGCTTATTTAACGTTGTATAAAATCGCGGAAGGAAGGCGAGCGGGAAAGGGTGCAGTAAAAGACTTTGAATCGTTACCTTTTTTTTCCTTTCTTTCACTTGTTTTTTTTTGCTGCTGGTGTTGGGTGAAGGGCGTTGCTGGCAGACAGCTTTAATTCTTCGCACTCATCCGATGGGAAGCAGTTTAGTATTATGGGGAGAACGGGACATATATGGGACATATCTTTAGCAGTTTTTGAGGACTGGGCCTTTCTCCGGCATTTTGCTTAGCTGATTCGTCCCTTCCTTTTAGAAATGCTCGAAACGAGTGCAATGAAGGCAAAACAGTTTGCGTGGCAACTGTATGGTGCTTCTGGAAATGAGTTGTTGCGTCGAATTGATGGCATGCGATTTCATAACGATAGACGTCGACGCACGTTGTCTGAGTGAGCGGCAAGGAGGGCGGTTATTTTAGGAACAGGAATTAGTAATTGTGAAGAGATAGAAAATCGGAAGAGCTGAAATTTGGAAAAAAAAAGTAATCTGTTGTCAGGTCGATGTGGTGCGATAAGTTTTTAGGAGTGGCAAAACTATTTGCGATTGCTACATGGGGCATGCTAGGGAGGGCAGTAGCTGAGTGGTAAAGCTCTTGCTTCATATGCGGGGAACTCTGAGTTAGATTCCCCGGCTGATCGCCAGCAGGCTGATAAGCAAGCCTCTGGAAACTGGTCCAAACAATCATGCGTGGGCATGATTGTCAGCTGCATCGATACGGGAATCGATGAAATGATGGTGCATTTGCACATGGGTCAGCGGCTGAGCTACTTATGCGATAGTTTGTTTGAACGGTTTTTTCTTGTAGGTGCACAATCGTATAGAATATCTGAGGTATTTGATACAATCTCTTGAGGCGGCAAAGTTCATCGACGAAGTATTGCTCATTTTTAGTCACGATTACTCGTCTGCGTCTATCAATCAACTTGTCAAGGAAATTCGGTTTTGTCGGGTAACTTCGCTGATTACTTCCTTGGATTTTAAAAAAAAATGTTTTTACTCATTTCAAAGTTCCTTATGAGTGAAATCCATGCATATGAATAGCGACGATGACGGGCATATGATTTAGAGGAATCGAGAGGACGAGGAGGGCCAGCCATCCAAATTTTTGGTCGTTACGGCATTGTCCTTTCTCTTTTTCAAAAAAAAATTGGAGCTCAACAGAATGACAGTTGTTTCCATTTATAAAAGTATTGTCGTATTTTGACTTGCTGAACATTTTTTTTGTTTGAAAGATATTATCAGAGAAATGTTTTTGAATTCCATACGGGCACTGTGGACAGTCTTCCGCTGTCTTTCGCTGTCGTTTCGTTAGTCTTTTTAGCGTTTTCATTATTTGCAGGTTATGCAGATATTTTATCCCTATAATATCCAGTTATTTCCGAACGTTTTTCCTGGGCAGCACCCTAATGATTGCCCTGAAGGGATCACAAAGGAACAGTAAGCGTTTGCACGTTGTGCTCAGATGAACTTGACGCATGAATGTCTGGAACATGAAATTTTATTTGTTGATTTTTGCGAAACTCTTTGCCTTTTTTTAGTTTTTTTGGCCGCTCATATGTTTTTATTATATCGCAGGATACCATTTTTTCGCGATCTTCCAATTGCACTTCGGAGTTGAATTGCGGTATTCCTTATGAGATTTTCGGAAAATCTTGCATTTTCATTTTATATTTCGCTTTTAGCAAACAGGGCATCGGCGATTTTTTACCTTGCCGTCCTTTAGATTGTTGTACTCAGAAGAGTTAATCTACTTTCAAAACCGACATTTTTTTTGCAATGGCAATCGTAGTATTTATTCGATCTATTTTTACACGTTACTTTTTGTTAGAACACTCATAAACTTAGTATTTTTATATTAATAACCTTTCTCTTATCCATAGTTTTCTGTTTTTGAAGTTTTATGATTTGTGTTTAACTTCTTTATGAGGGGAAGCCGATATCGTTTACCTTCGGTGTGTTATTTTTCAAATTGCAGCAGTTGCCTTGCTCGTTCATATTTTTGCCTCTCTTCAGAGCAGAGAAAATGCGATGTAATAACTGGGCACATCCAGATAAATATGGACATTATCGTGTTGCGAAGATAACACAGATCAAACATCATTGGTGGTGGAAGGTAACGTTTTTGTCGTCGTGCTTACGATTGTCGGAACTCCTGTTTATGCAGCATTTTAAACCGTAGATGAATTTTTCATCTTATATATGAAGGAGGACGAGAGGAAGTTGAGAGGATCACAAGTTACAGACTGATTTTGAGGTGAGTTCGTAGTCCGATTGAATGATGAGGGGACAACGAAATCCTGAAATCAGAGATGAGAGATGGTGTCATTTATGCTTTGAAAATCTGGTTCATAGCCTTTTTTATGATCTTTTGACAGTGTTCAGTCATTTAGAGTGATGCGAGATCACATATCTTTTGTCGTTTGGTCGATGCATATGTGAAATTTTTTTGATGTCAGCTGTTTTGTGTTTGTGGCAGTATGGGTTCTAAAAGAAGTTTTTAACGAAACAAATCTTTTTAGATGAACTATGTTTTCGATGGGATTATGGCACGATATGGGTTAGGCAACGCATGGGTGGTTCTGCTAGAGGAAGATCACTATGTTGCTCCAGACTTCCTTCATGTGCTGAACTTGATCATCAACAACAAGAAACAGTAGGCTTATTTACCTGTTTTGTTTCTTTAAGGTTGCATGGTTATTTAATTCTAACTATATTTAGATTTCATCATTTTTTCTGAATAGAATGCTAACTTTTTTATCCTGGTCGTTTTACATGTGATGAACACAGATCAGTCTAGCAGTTATTGATTGAATAAAATTCGGAGATTTTTGATCGACGCGGTTTCCTTTCTCCGATCGATGCTTTTTGCATATAAATATTAGACGTCCGAATGAAACTGAAACATTTCCGCTATTTGATATTGTCGTGGTAAATTTCATGCATGCTGCATCTTATGTCGCCATTTAAAGATCTGATATTGAACTGTTTTTTGTTTCAGATTTTGTGAATCGTGTCAGGTGGTGAGCCTGGGTTTCTACCTCAAACAGTATGGTTCCTATCAGGATGACATCGCGCTGTTGGGTGTTCATCCGTGGTTCAGCAGTAAGCATAATATGGGCATGGCCTTCGATGCAGCCACCTGGCAACTCATCAAAAACTGCTCCAAAGTAATCGCTATGTTATGCCACTTTTTTGATTCCGAACAAAAATTCCCTTAGCTGGTCCATGTGAAATTTCGGTCTTGTGAAGCGTTCCATTCCTGTCTTTTTCAGTGAGGGGGGAGGGGGGAATGGGGAGTTGTTTTTCATTGATTGCTGCGTTCCTTATGAATAATTTGCCGTTATTAATGTGTGACTAATTTGAGGCGTTTTGCACCTACGACGATTACAATTGGGATTGGTCATTGATGCACATAAGTGTGACATGCCTCCCATCGAAGTTGCGAGTTATCGCGTTGAGGGCGCCTCGCGTTTTGCATGTCGGTGATTGCGGCGTTCATACGCATCGTTGCAATGTGCAGAACGCTCCTAAAAAGGTACCGTTGTTCTCTCTACTTTATTGCTTCCGTTGAAGGATGCGGTAAAAATTGCAGCACACTTTTTGGTTGCATTTCTGCAAAAATTGTTTAGTGTACGATTCCTTTCTAGTAATGAAGAGAAATTGACAAACTACTTGAGTACCCACATATTTCGCGACAGCGATTCCATGCCTGCTATGCTTGTAGCGTTTATGCCTTTGCTGAAAGATAGGACTCTTGTTCTTGAATGTTACCAGTAAATATTTTAGGCACAAGATCTTTTCTTACGGGTTTCGGAACGACTGTTTCCGAGCAGTTTGCGTGTCGCCGAGAACTCGCGTCGTATGCTAAAGCCGTCGAAGGAGAACGGTGGTTGGGGTGATGTACGCGATCACGAGCTGTGCTTGAATAATTCGCGTACCGCTTCATTGGCGTTTTCTTCGGATTTCCGAAATGACATGTTGGAGTCGAATTTCGCTAATCTTTCACACTCTTTTGTTTTCCCCTTATGATATTAATCATTACTCGATTTGTTTTTTTTAAACTCTAAATCGCTCACGATGTTGACGGTAGCCAGTAGACGAGTAAGAGTGCAAGTGAGAGTAGTCCAAATTTGGAATTTTAAATGCTTTCATAGAAACCAAACAGAATGCTCTCTTTCACCCACCAGATCTTGAGCGCTTTTTAATAGCTTTTTAATTCTGCCTCATAATTAATGTCGGATCGTTGAAGAAATCAGTACAAAAAACTATTTAATTCTTTGCACTGATTTCTCCCTTATGACAACTGGAATTCCCTTCTCTCGTTGTGGGGACCGTGATCTATTTGGGTAAAATATTAAGATTCTGACGTCATATCAAATATGCGGAAACTGAAAGACGGTTTTTCATTAGATGATGAGGATGGGTGGTCGTGTTTTTGCATTCTCCATCAACCTTTGTACTATTCGCTGCCGTTTTAGCTCAAGTTCATTGGAAATATGTGAATTGCTGTTGATGAATGACACGTCTTTCCTCTCGCTCAAAGCGGTCATATATAAGAACGAATGAATGCTGATTTTTTATGCGTACTTGTGTTGTTTGTTTTACTAGATTTTTTTTTCGTCCGTTAGGTTCATTTAAACGATAATCAGCCGTCTTCCACTAGTATTTTTTTGTGGTGAATGATCAGTTGACCTTCATAGACAGTCAAATGTGGGTTTTTTTAAACGTGGATTCGCGACTGTCTAAACTCTCTGCTACAAGAGCAACCAATAAATTGTCAAAGCAATGTTGTTGGGCTTCCTAGGCGATGCCATTTGCATTTTATTGAGATATTTTAGCTGCATTGTTCAAAATCATTAGTATTCAAGCGGGATCTCGACATATAACACCTAATTTTGTATCCTGAAGTTCGGTGAAGTGGTTTTGGCAAATGAACTTTTCACTGTAGCAGCTCACAGTGTTAAAGTGTTATGCTAATCAAAGAAGAATCTGGAAATACTGTGTTTAATGAGTGGAAGGCGACTGCATATAGCAATCAAAAAAAAATGTCGACAGAATGGAACCGTTGCGATATCGTTGATCGTTTCGGGCATTTCGTCGTTCGGAGTAGTGCTATTTACGTGTGTACTGAAACGATTCAGAGTCGCCGGATCGCAGCGATGAAACGCAGTTATCTTACAGCTTGCCTAGATTTTCATAAGTGTTTTTTCTTTCCATCCGTCAATATTTTTGCCGGAATTCTTTCTTAAATTTTATTTTTCCGCTCTTCTCGATAGTCATAATTTCAAACTTCTTATACTCTTCCTCATCCACCTTCTTTATTCGACTTAATATTTCGTATAAGTACCGGATTGAACTATTTCTTGTTCGGCGATTGGCCTAGCTTTCGACATTTTTTTTTAAAGATTACTGAGATGCAACGTTCCTTTTAATTGTACACCTCATTGTATAAATGCTGAGGATATTGTTTCAGGGCGTTTTTCTGATTTTCGTTTAGTGTTATTGGTGATTTTTCGGTAATCTTCGCTTGTTTTCGTGCTTACTGTTATTATTCTTAACTGCTACTATTCTGTTGTTTCATAATCGTTTTTTTTCATACTTATCATCCCCTAATCATAAGTTATTTTTTAAAGTACCATTACCTTTCTTTTTGTACCAAAAAGATCGTGCAAGCATAAATTCGTTTTAGTTTTTATTTTGCTCATAACCGGATGCTAGTGTCCTCAGTCAGTAGAGAAGTGCTGCTTGCTTGGGCAACAAACACAGTAACGTTTGGGAGGGGGGAGGAGGATAGGCCGTGCCCCTGTGTTATGTGGATTTATTTGGTGACATTCCGGGATTTTTTCAATGATTGGCATGAGCAATAGAGCCGACAGTGGGCAGAAGTTAACGGATGACCTCTGTGTGAATTTTCCAGTTGCTCACGCTTCCGAAATTTTGAATTCCTAGTTGTTACCGGCTATTTGCCAAACACCTTTCCGCTCCCCCCCCCCCCCCCCATTGGTTCATGGTCGTTACTGGCAACGCTGTTTTCTCTGCTTTACAGCCTTTATGTGCATGACTTATCATGCTACTTCTATGCGAGACGAATTTTCATTGTTTTTTTTTTTGGAAAAGATGCTGCTGTTTACTCGAATGCTGCAGTCGAAGGACGTTCAATAATCGGGGCGGTGCCAAAATATTACTCCGGGAATTGGTCGTTAGATCGGCACGGGTATTCGCAGTGCAAATTTTACCACCAGGACTAGTACTCCCAATTTATTTTTTTCTTCAAACATTCATTTCGGAAGCTTCACAAATTTCCCACAAAAGTTATGAATCATGCGCAACATCAAAACATTTTTCGTTTCACGCTTCGCGCCCACAACTGCTTGAAAATTTGCCAAGGAGAACTGAACTGATCGACCTGAAGTCACAAAATATGTATACAGATTCTTTATTAGATTACAACTGTTTTTCATCGCAATGGAGAGAACAAACGATTGTGAAGAATGAAAATAGCAACATATCGGGCAGTAGTGTAACGCACCGACGGAATTCATAACTCGGAATGCACTGAATTTCGGGGGGTTATGCACTGATCGTATAGATCAGATAACACCGGAAGCAATAAAAACAGTTATGAAAGCCGCAACGCGTTGTAACCAATATCACACTCACTTTCACCTTAAAAATATGATCGCAACGAATCGAGGGGCGTCCTTCATTCCACCCCGAGCGGAATTATTATGGGAATTTCTTAAAAGTGAGGAACTGCAAAATGGTTTTCTTATTCTTCTAATAATCGGTTGAATGCCAAATAAATCTCATATTTTTTGGCCCGTTACTTGTGAGGATCAACGTAGCCCAAGAAAACAACGAACAGAAACCAAACAGCTCTTGATATTAAATAATCAACATTGATCTCCTTTGGTTATACACTGCTCGAAAACATGATACACGAAGGTTATTACATACTTTTAAATGTCACAAAATTTCGCAAAGCGGAAAGGCACATAGATTACGTTCGGAACATGCTCTTTTTTTGATGAAATGCACAATTTTTTTTACAAAGACCTTTCAGCATAAAACCTTTGACGAACATGTACAACCGAGAAGAATCAAACCAATCACAACTCTGCTACTACCACTGTTCAAACACTTCCACAGGGACAACTGCAAAGCGAATAACAGCGTATAAGCCGACCTAAAATATCTCACTTGTTCGACGTCCAAGAAGAGGAAGGAAAGCTCAAACGAGTGGCGAGACATATCTCTGCGTACTTTGAACGAGATAAAAACAAACGGGACGCTATTAAAATTTTTTAGAAAAAAATGTAAAAACCAAGACCTAACGACCTGTTTTCTTCAATGTTCTCATGCAACTGCATCTACCAGCAATATATATGGATCGTCGAAGTGGTCCTCGAGAGGTAAGCTTTCCGGATTGAAATCATTTTTAAAAATCTTATGGACATCGTAGGATCAGATCCTCCTCTCACCTTATAGTCCTCACCCACACCTTACTCATATTTCAACTACTTTAGAACGTTACTTTTTAATGGTAACTTTTGATTGCATTGTAAGAAAAATGTGACCAGAGACAAGTAAAATAATAAACGAAGTGAATCGATGAACTCATATATGCAAAAAAGACGGTCGTCTCTCGTCCATGGCATGCATTTCGGTATGCGAGGATAAGCGGATATCTTGTAAGCTCGCATAAACATCACGCCAAGAATCGAAATGTGACACACAGCCCAACCATAGTAGTACGTTCGACAACAAAAAGAAGTAATACGCACTACCCAACGAACACTGCAAACGATAATCAATATGATTAAATGATAACTCTTATCAATGATAATTGATGTGTAACAAATATCAAATCAAATGATAGTAACTATAACAAATAATAATATAGTAAACAAATATAATAACTCTTATTAAAACAATTGTTTATCGTTTGTTTATTGTTTATTGTTCACTTTATTTATTACTACAATGATAAATATCAAATGATAATCAAGTGATAACTCTTATTGGTGTGATAACTTAGAAAACGAAGAACTTTTGATATTTACGTCTTACTTGTCATTAATTCCAATCTGTCGTTTCCGGAGAAATTTTATTTTTCACGAATCCTTTCAATTGCACTGTAACATACAACTACGAATTGTTGGAAGACAATTTTTAAAAATTTCAACGCTGATCAGCTACTTTCTTCTCCTCAGTTCTGGTACTTCAACACTTTTAAAAGGGATGAGAACGACACTTCGGTACATAACTTATAACAGTATACTCACGTTAGATAAGGACTGAGGGAAGCTGTGAACTGCCTTTTTAATATTTTGTTTGCTGAGTTTAAAACGGGTCTCACTTATGGTTAATGCTCTTAACTCAAGCAATATCAAAATAATTCGTATTTTTTACACTATTAACGGATAAAATTACCTGCTAGATGAAACCACCGATGAACGATATATATAGAGTTACGACCACCCAACACAATGTTACCCACTCGATTTAAAACCTAAATCACACATGAAAATGTTCACCAACTTAATTTTGGATATTTTCATTTTGCCCCCTCCCTACAAAATTAACCAAACGACGAAAGAAGTATTCAAGAATTTCATTCAATCCCCCCCCCCACCCCCTTCCCTCGCTATTACATCGAGTGTCCCTCGTTAATCAAAACTTAAAAGATGTTTTTACGAGATGATTGCCATCGTCAAGTTAAAAAGTACTCTTGCTCCGAACTCCACAATTCTCGCTACCCTTGTAATTTATTTGCACAAATGTTGAATAAAAATTCGTACTTGTCCTTTGTTCGTTATGAATGGGAAGAAGCTGGCCACAAAAACGAGCATAATGATAAGTAAGTTGAGCAAAACTGAAAAGAAAAAAAAGTAAAAACACCGCTATCCAAACTGTCGGTAAGAACCAACACTAAATCAATTCATATTTATTAAATAACCGGCCATTTAAGAAAATTCTTCTAGCATTATTTCATTTTGCAAAACTACATAGTGAAAACATTATCTATTTGTCTGATGGCTTAACTGTCCAGCAAATTATGAATACAATGCAATCATGAATTCTTTTCGTTATTTCTCAAGACGTTTTTTTCCCCTTCTTTTTTTGCAAAAAATTCTTGCAGTTCTTTTCGGTATAAGAGTTTTATTTGATCATTTTGATTCATTTCAGTTTCGCAGTAAAGTAAATCTGTCATGCTGCTCTCATAAAGATAGTGCAAACAAATGAAAGGATCAAAAATAAGCTGTACTGAAAAACAAAAATTAATACACTTCAACCATACAATATTATATACCACACTGAAAGAATAGCTTAATGATGGTCTTGAAAAAAACAGAAAAAAACATTACTAACTTAGGAAAAATGCTAAAGGGTCAAGGATAAACACACTTGATAAACTGAATAACTTCTAACGCATTGTTTACGAATGATGAAAAATTTCAGTTTTACATAAATAAATTCCTCGTCTATATATTTTAGGTTTAACAGGAAAACCAGATATTCGTTTACGACCCAATGCGTACAATGGTACCATTCGTATACAAAGAATAAAGTAGATTAGCTGTTTGAAGCTAGAATAAAAATTGAAGAAATATGAAACTTAATCGATACATCGCAATACTCAGCACGCTGTAGAAACTCATCGTAACAAATTCACCACATAAGCATTCTTCCAGAAATATTTCGGTAAAAATTTTGAAAAACTTTTAAAATTATATTTGGCAAAAATTTTGCTAACTGTTGCAACAAAAAAAAAACTTATTTTCTCCTCTATGACGACTATTTCAAGCCTACGTGCTGTTTATGGTTTCTCTCAAAACAATAGGACAACCAGGCTTTCCGTTTTCTATGCCGACCATACAACACTGTATCTATGCCGACCATACAACACTATACTGGACAATAAGATGGTTAATAGTAAACCCTATCCGAACCTTTTGCTTCAAATCACAACTGAAAGATTTTTTAACTCAACAACAACACAACTGAGATTTGTGTGCTCTATTAATTCAATCAAGGAACTGAGGAAAAGCACCGACGTCTGACTGTTTAAACATCAAATAATCAATGTTTGAAATTGGTGTGCACTAAAACGATTAAGGAAATAAAACTTCAGTGCAAAAGTCGTCAGCCTGGTGACTATTAGCGCTGCAAGAAGATGGTGAAATAAACATTTAAGATTTGGTTGGTTGGAGGTTGGGAGGAGGGGACAGGGAAGGTGCGCTAAAGGCTAAACAATGACGATAAACTCCGATAGTGTTTGTCCTTAGATCTACACGAAGTACACTAGAGCATCTCACACATCGTTTGAAAAAGATAATACTTACTCAACAATAATGATGCCGCACAAAGGACTGTCTGCGTTTTGAGATCTCGTTTCTTTATACAGACGACAAAAAGAGCAAAAATAACGACCAAGTAGAGCAATATACCGAGGATCATCAACACTCGCGCCATTCTTAAACCTATAAAAAGCTGGACACTTACCAGCGCTACTCTGCTCAATACAAGGCGACTGCGCCTGTTAGAAAGTATTGTTTATGATTTTTCTCAAAACAACAGGACAACCAGGCTTTCCTTTTTCTAAGCCGGTCATACAACACTGTACCGAACGATATGATGGTTAATATTAAACCCTTCCTTACCATTAGACGTCCTCATACAAAAAAAAAAGCTGGAACTAAAGGGTGGACAAAAGAAATCGACTCTTTGCGAAACAGACCGCACTTGACCGGTCTCGAGAGTAGCAATAATCCGTTCTACAATGTTCTACGGGAAGTAGCTCAAAAATGTTATACAAATAATTAAAAACTTCAGCTTAACTTCAATTTCCTTTCTACTGGTGATCCTATGGTCCGGAAAACACCAATTATTCCTTAATAACAAAAATCAATTGCATAAACCAAAAAAAAAAAGCGAAGAAGTGAAAATCGAAGGTTAAAAAGCTTCGCGAGTTTTAGATTGTGAAACTTTTGCGAAATCGGCACTAATAACCAACGCAACAAAAATTGGAATATGGTAGGAAAACAAAGAATCTATACACCTTTTCAAGCGTTGGACATGAACAACTCGAACGACAGGCAATTAATGCGCGGTGCGATCTCTGAAGGACATCAATTAGCCCTCAACACATTCACGCACGCAATTATCCTTTGACACGAAGAGTATAGTGTTCAAATTCCATGTAAAAGAACGCGAACGAATATTCTGATATGAAAAGTGAAATACCGAAAAACAGACATGCCGAATAACACATTCATACTTTAATTGATCCGACCGCTCATATTCCGAAAGAAAAATCGTTTTTTCTCGAGGCCCGACCGGCCGCATGATCAACCTGAAAGTTGGTAAAAGAGATTGTCCACTGGTTGACTATAATTGCTAAAATCTTGCAACTACAGCCTCAGTGATCCCAAAATAGAAAGCATCGTAGTGGTAAGCAGGATGCATGTAATATGTATATATATATAGCAACAATGCTCCTCACGAACGCGTTTCTTTTTTTGCAAAACTGAACAAAAAAAAGTCGAAATTACCTGCTGAAGGTTCGGTTACATTTTCGGCGCTAACATCTTTGCCATTAAGGATGAACGTGCTCGTTGCTCCCCATTCGCTACACTTAATACCCTCATCAGCAAAGTGATCCGATTTTACGCAGTCATCGCCTAGGCCACGCTGAAAATATAATTCAAGAATACAGTTCGAAGAGTTTCGAAGTAGAGCGAAATCGCAAAATCTTACTGATAGCAGACTGTTAACAGCGCATTCGCGTGCATATGTGAAATTTTCAAACATGGCGACTAACTGAGACAAAATTTCACAAGACAGTCGAATAAATTAGGGCGATGCAGTGCCATAAACTCATCCAATAAAAAAATCCTGCCAATTCGGATGATCGTGAGACACTTCCGGGCCGGTATATATCCTAACAGGCCTGAATAATGCAAAATACAGGACCACAACACAACAACTGTGGTGAGAATGGATGGTGTTAAAAGCATGAAGTCGATCTCATTAAAGAAGATGCGCCCCATAACGACAGCAATTCGCTGCCTCAAAAATACGCCGTTAAAAAAAACGATCAATGTTGAAGCACGTTCAAAACATTGAAGCAGTTAACATCCAAAGCTTGAAAACAAGTATCTCTCCAAGTTTTACGCTTTGATCGAAAATCACCAAATTAAACTACGAAGAATCACATAACAGTTACAAAAAATGGCTGGAAAAAGTAACGAATACTATGATGGTCCTGAGAATAGACGAAAAAAAAAAGAAACGACACGCTATCGTTAAGTCGCAATTCTGCGGACTAGGACTAAAAATAAATTGACATTTCCCATTACTTTACTGCTTACTGTGACTAGTTCAAAAGCGCTGCTTAGTTGCTGGGAAGGCCCGGAAGTGAGGAGAGA
>JPKZ01022848.1:1590013-1601434 GCA_000803305.1 Toxocara canis
TTCAAAGCTGAATTTAAAACCTGTTTTAAAATTTGAATCTTTTGGACGATTTTCATCAGTATGTGTAGTTAGACGAGGAGATGGTACGATTCCTTGAATGCGCTCGATTGAACTAACCTATGCTCGATTACCAAAAAAAAAATTAAAAATTAAAAAAATAAAACGGTTGCATAGCAAAGCTCTTGTCAATTTTCGAACATGATTAGGCACACTTCGGTGCGAGTATTTTGAATGTGGTCTTCATTTTGAATACTGTTAATTGGCTAACTTAATTAATTACTATACGACCAATTCGTTAGAAAAAGCATCAACTCTGCTTCAAAAATCCAATTCCATCCGAGACTTCTAAAAAATAATGTATCAGCTATTCAAGTTCGAGAAAGTGATGATGGTTCAGAGCGTTGTGAAAATTCGCTAAGAATCGAATCACTAAAAATTTGAAAGTGAGAGGATGAATGGAAGGAATCCTAAAGATTTAATGAAAATTAATTACGAATGTGGATAATTACATGCGGAAACGGAAGGGATGTTTAAATGTTCAAATTTGCTCATAGAAATCCAACAAACTACTGGAAAAGCCATAAGAAGTATCGGCTTTCTCTACTGGAAAAGCCATAAGTATTTTTCCACTCTTTCCAATTTTTCACTTTCTTCTTTCTCGTTACTTCAAGAAGTATTGGTTCGCTTTAGTAGTGTGGTCCTACGTTAGGTTTGCATAAAATTGAAGAGGAAGGCATCTTGGTTTCTCGCCAACTTTCAGATATAGCGTGACGCAAACATTTCGCAGTTGACAGTTTTGTGTTAACTGGCGAAAGTAGTTAATTATGTAGGAGGTTCCCTACATAATTAAACAGGTAAGAAGTGGCTTGGTAGGAGTGCTACCTCTTACGACGAATTTCCAGTGTTTAAAAATTATGGTGGTCGTTACTACTAAAATGGTTGTTACTACTGAACCTGAAATTTTTTTTGAGAATGAGTGTTTGCTTCCAAAGGTGGAGCTTTTTCAGCTTCGTAAACAAAGTACCAATTTAGCTTTGTGGCATAGTCGAGCTTGCATCTTCGCCTGTATTACTCATTGTGAGGGGCAAGTTTATCAGCGTGGCAAAAAGCATTCTTCGATTAAGAACTTCAAAGTCGAAATTTAGTGAGGCTTTGAGAAAATTGGCAAACCAAGAAGTCGAGTAACCCTTTCGCTGTTTTGTTCACAGAGGACCTCAGGACATGTTTAGAATGTTTGTGGTCCTACGTTAGGTTTGCATAAAATTGAAGAGGAAGGCATCTTGGTTTCTCGCCAACTTTCAGATATAGCGTGACGCAAACATTTCGCAGTTGACAGTTTTGTGTTAACTGGCGAAAGTAGTTAATTATGTAGGAGGTTCCCTACATAATTAAACAGGTAAGAAGTGGCTTGGTAGGAGTGCTACCTCTTACGACGAATTTCCAGTGTTTAAAAATTATGGTGGTCGTTACTACTAAAATGGTTGTTACTACTGAACCTGAAATTTTTTTTGAGAATGAGTGTTTGCTTCCAAAGGTGGAGCTTTTTCAGCTTCGTAAACAAAGTACCAATTTAGCTTTGTGGCATAGTCGAGCTTGCATCTTCGCCTGTATTACTCATTGTGAGGGGCAAGTTTATCAGCGTGGCAAAAAGCATTCTTCGATTAAGAACTTCAAAGTCGAAATTTAGTGAGGCTTTGAGAAAATTGGCAAACCAAGAAGTCGAGTAACCCTTTCGCTGTTTTGTTCACAGAGGACCTCAGGACATGTTTAGAATGTTTTAAATGTACCTCTTAGTGTGTCGATAACAGTGCCGCATAGAAGGAACGCTTCTCCAGGTAACGATCGCTTCAAAGCTTATTGGCTTTTTGGTTTGCTTTCTACAGATTGTGGAGAAATAGTAGATGCTACTTTCATTTCAAACAAATCTTGGCTACACTTCTCCTACTTAGCTTGGAAGCGAATATTTTGGATTTGTGCAATTTTTCAAGAGCTTGGCGAAAAGAAAAATTTGATTTTATATCTTTCATTAAGACCACCGCATTTTTTTTCTCAGTACTCGCCTGTTGAAACCTTCTTAAATTCCTTCAGTGTAGCTCCTCAGAATACCTGTGACTTCGGTTACCTTACTAAAAGTAAATACTATTATTCTCATATAGTATGAGAGACTTCTGAGAGACTGAGTCAACCTCTACAGATAAAACATTATTACAATTGACGGTGAAGCTGCTAATGAATACTAGTTATCTTTTCTCCAATATTGCACTTGATATTGAATAGGAAAAAAGCACACTTAAATCTTGAAATAACAGTTTTGATCTGAAGTAGTGCTTAACACTACCGGCAAAAAGAAAATCTGCTTTTGCGCTGTCAACTCGATCGCACTGATCGTAATGTTACTTCTCATCATTCTGTAGCTGTTGATTTCGTCAACAACCTCTCTGAGGGTCGGGATGAATGGAACTTTCCTATCTGTGTTAGCAGTTTATGCGTAACGATTTTTTAGATAAAAAATGAGGATCGATGAGGGGTCTGAATATGGAAATGAACAAGGAAGGTGGAGGGGGATTTCCCGTTAAGGTGATCGTTTCAAATATTGCTGTTAGCACTTTTGTAATTCCGATTCCATTCCACATCAATAACTTTGTGATTTTTTCCATAAGTACTTTTACTATTTAGTTAGCAAATCGGTGTGAGTTGAGCGAGCTTTGAACTGTGACTGTCTCGACTATCATAAATAATATGTTACTCTGTTGGAGAGCTTCTCTCGTTTTTGTGTTCCTGTCGATCATCGCAATCCACCAAAACACTATTCCCCTCAATGCTAGTCTCTTTTGCACATGCTTGCTTTTTTTTGGCAGTTGCATGATGTACTTCTTTTTTTTTCTTCATACTTTGCAAACACCACACTTCTTTGCTAACAAACTGCGAAATGCATGATATAGTGTTTATAGATTTGCGGATATTTTTTACAATATGTATTCTCGTTTGTCGATCCGTTCACTTAATAAATTTTACTCAGTCTGCAAAACGACTTCAACTGATAAAATTTCACAACTACGACTCATCATCATTGGCTAGACGGTTTAACAAATCACATAACAAAGTCGAATGAAACAGAATTTTGATCATCTCATTTTCAATATTTCATGAATATTTCATCGGATTTTCTTTCATGAAATCCATTTTGATTATGTCGATGAAATATTTTAAACTTCGAAGCCCAAACAGCTATGGTGTTTTGTTCCTTTAGCGTAATGCTAATTGATACTCTACAACTTTGTTGAATCGAACCAAACCTGCTTTTTAATTCATTCGTTGTCTACAGATTATTTTTGCGAATGAATTTACCAAACGGACGAACGCAGCAGACACGTATGCACTTCATAAGCATGCCTTTATAATCAGTTATGCGCTTCTCCGAATGCAAATAAGCATAATGAAAAGAGCTTAAGCTAGTCTTTATAAGATCACTCGTTAAATGCGAACTATCTTACGCTACTGCTTTGAGGTGTTATTGCTGGTTTTTTGAGATAAACGAAGCGATTAGAGCCGATTTGGCGTTGAAATGCGTACATATGGATCTCAATGCATGTAGAGAAATAGTTTGCGAGTTATGAATTTACGGTTCGATTTAAAATGAATTCAGGCATTTAAAATTCTTAAATTCAAATCCCGTAGATATATTGAGAAAAATCCAACTATCTTAATTTAGGTATATCAAATCAACTTGTATATATATTCAGCATTCGTTTTTCATCGAAACGATTCCTTATAATATTGTTACAGGTTACTAACTCTGTTTTTCTTCAGTTTCAGAAAGCGGTTAGACTAAGCGAATATGGAAATGTTTGCGTATGGTTTTCTCAATTGGCGGCTCCGATTCGAGTTGCAAATGGAGTGAAAAGTGAGGCGCATTGTTGCGCGAAATGTTTTCCATCAGCATCAATTATATCCGCTCATTACAAGAGTGGAGAAACCCTTCGGAGGCATATATATGCGCGAATTCAAGCGAATCTTAGTGCGCTGCAAACTGGTTTTTCAACGCATTATCGCGCACCTTATGGCAACACCTCATGTCATACATATTTCATTTGTCAATGGCTGCTAGGTCGAACGGAAATGTTTCTTCGAGTAATTTCACTCAAGTACTAAAAGCGTGGGGGGTAGTAGCTCAGTGGTAGAGCTCCCGCTTCATACGAGGGAAGACCTAGCTTCGATTCCCGGCGGCTTCCCGACGGATCGCCAGGAGGCTGATCACTAGGCGTTCCGAAACTGGTCAAAACAATCATGCGTGGGCATGGTTGTTAGCTGCATCGATACGAGAATCGATGAAATTACAGCTTCCTTCGCATCCCTTTGCAATAAAGGCGTCATTAAAAGACCAACTATGCTTTTGTGTTCTCTAATCACTAGCACACGGACACCTGAACGCTTTATGGTTCATCGCAAAATCGTGTTATACAAATTCTCAGCGCACAGCGTAAACAAATGGGCTTCAAATTTTTGTTGTATATTTACTTCCAATTTTTCGCCAACCAAGATTGGGTTTATTTTAGAACCCAAGAAAGCTATCGGCTGTCAACAATGCTAATCAGTCTAGCTAAATTCGAATCTATTGAAACAAAAAGCTTCTGTTTGCCGATCATAAAAGCGTATCAAAAAAGTTTTGCTTGTTGCACGCATATTCTGCTGAAGCAACGACAAGCAATTTGTTCACGAAGACCGAGCTACTCTCGCTTCTAATGCCCACTTGTTCATTTGTTTCGCTTCTTTTTTCAGTCACAACATTCCAGTTCTTCTATAAAAAGTTCACCTAACAAACTTCCATTCAAGTAGCCTGAAAATTTGCAATTTGCTGAATCGTATGGAGATGCACATTCATTAGTGTTTTTAAGGTTGATTATGAGAAAAATGGTTCATCTCATCTATTTTCAACAGAAAATTACTTTAAATAAACCTAAAATTGTCCAAAAATTCATGATCTTACTGAGCAATCCTTTCGAAATCCTTACAGAGATACGGAATATGTCGTCTACTTCGTGTCATCGAATTTGGAACCAAACTATCATGATTCTCGAGTGTATTTCGGCGTTGTAAAAAGCGCCTAAAATCTCAGAGATCACACGCAGCTGTTCGTAATTTATGCTCGAGGTGATGCTCTTTAACGGACGCATTCTTTGCTCATTTACGATGAATGCAGTCAATAATTATAAAGATCAGCTGTACCGAAAGCTGGGGAATGCCTTTCTCATTACCACTTCAAAAAAACTTCTCTTAACGACCTTATATTTTACTTTTTTGAAAAATTTGATGCAAACTTGCCTAGTCGTGCCTTTTTTTGATTACTAATGCTCTATTTCGTCATTGTATTTTATTGTTATATCAGACAAACCCGGCTGGCCGTAAGGTATGCACGGTTCTGTTTTCTTGAGATTAGTTTGTTGTTTGTCCAATGAATACATATATATATATATATAATGTTATTCTTCATTTAATATCCAAAATATTCCGCTTTTCGAATGAATTGAAACCTTGGAATAAGGGTGTGGTCGATTTAGTGATCGGTTTAATGATCATCATTGGTTGGCAACCTTTGACTGGCTTCTCTTTCGTGCATCATTTTTTATTAATGCCAAGTCTACAATAGAATTTGAGCGATCAACTCTTTGCAACTATGCCATACGTTATCACTTGCAATGGTAGACAACATGAGAAAAAAATACGAATATTTTCTAAAATCGAAAGCGATGAGAACATATTTTATTATAGGGGTGGTCTAGACTAAATTCATTGCTTGACTGGAAACGGTCTGCGGTTAAATGAGGCGATGAAAAGTATTATTAGGGATTAGAAGATGAACAAAAGAGAACAGAAGTAGGACAGAAATAAGGTGCATTTCGATGAACCTTTTTTTTGACGGAAAGAAAAATGCGGAAAGCAGGATTCTGCAGGATTCTAAAAATTCTGCAAATTGGATTTCTTCTGCAAAAAAATGGCAGGATTCTGCTACAGTACAACGTCTAAGTGACCGTTTGCTTTTCGCATGGATTCCATATGAGAGCTGTCTTCAACAATCGTCTTTACGGCGTGTACACTATTTTCTATCATGTATCTATTCTCTTTTACTCGAGCCTTGTTCACCGCTTTACTCCGTATTATAGCTGGGCTATACGCAACTTTAGTATCATTGAACCTCAAACTTCTCAATGTCATGCACTTTTTAAAGGCTGACAAATCTGACTATCCGACCATGAAATTTTGCCCTCATTATTCTATAAACCTCAAACAAAGAATTGAAACCCTTCATATTGTTGTTTAAAACGTAAACATACAAATTCACTTCAACGTCTCAGAACACAAAAACTGAAGCAACAACAAACGGACAATTATAACAGTTGCTTTTCTCGTTAGCATACAACAAAGATCATTTAAAAAGCTATTGTTGTTTCGATGCTGCTTGCCGTATGAAAATCGCTAATCGAACCTATGGAACGAAAATGTGTTTGAACTTTTTCATAACCTATAAATTAAAAATAACGGCACATTGGCAATGTTACTGTGTTTACTTAGTGCGATCGATCGTTTTATTTTTGCATTGCACTCCAGAAGTGGTTTAGATGATTATACAGACACCCTCAATTAATCAATTCTAAGCTTGAAATCAATTCTTCAATATCGTATTGCTTAGAATATATTGCCATCTAAGTTTATATGCGTAAATCTTATCGACTAAAAGAAGTGAGTTTGGCATCTCGAATTGTATCATTTGAATAGACTATGGTTCCTCGTCAAGTCCAGGAAGATATGAAATTATCGGCGAAGTATTTTATTTGGAAATGGTAATTATCGAGTCATGAAAACAAAGCAAATTAAGTAGAGTATTTCCCAATACTGCTCTTCAGTGCTTTCCAAACCAGGAATATTTACTCAAATTGAGGAAAGTTAAGATAATACGATAGAATATTCGAAGATTAGTGTAATACATGAGCCGGGGTATCGTCGTAGTTTAATTCAAACAGTAAACTTTGTGAAATCGCCAACAGGCCTATAGATATCGTAAAACTTCCGTCTTGCAAGCGGTAGCTTAAAATAGATGGCTAACGGCGAACAAAATTGTCTTATGGGTACATTATTCGTCTTATTTCGCTGGTTGCCGCTAGCTGGAGAATGAATATTTCATGTGCGTATCATAGCATGCTTGAATTTAGCATCCAGTTTTGTTTTTGTTATGAGCGTCATTCATTTCGTTTCGTTGTCACATCGTCTTTTGAGATAACATTCCTCATCGTCACTCACTAATACGAAAGTTTTTACGCGGTTCTTTAACCACCAGACACTTTCCCACTGGTCGCCTTCTGTATCATTTTATAATTAGCAAACTATTCGATATGGTTGTCATTAGTTTTGGGCGTAGAAATTTTTCGGTTTCAAAAACGCAATAATGATTTACGAGCTAAAATGTGTTAAGCCAATGGTTTACGCTCTTGAAGGATTGCAATTTGGAATGAGCATTACGCTATACGTATACGTAATTTTATTCTCGTCTAGGGGGTCGAGAATTCGAGATTTTACGCTCCATGCTTACAATGCCGGATGCACTTATCCACTTATGCACTTATGACATTTAGTGAGCAATATCTGAGAAACATTAGTGAGAAAATAATGAGATTGCTCTTTCCTCCTCAAACATAATCGAGGATGGCAGAAGACAGTGATAACAAATGAGATAAGCTTTTGAAACATTTGTTCGATCAGCTTGGCAGTATTAATCAACGTTGGAAGCATCGAAAAAGTTTGCAGAAAACAATGATTTTTGGGCGCTGGTCCAGTAAGTAAAAATTTTACTCATTAAGATTCAGGAAGGTAGATAGGTAAGCGACCGAGATTATGAGCGCCGTTCTCTTCAGTGCGATAGCCCAGTGGAATTAATCGACTGAATAGAATAGTTTTTTAATATTTATATCCTCATCGCCGTTTACATTGGAATTTCCATTTCAGTAAAAGCTAAAGTACTGGATTTTTACGCAAGTTGAGTAACTACTGCACAAATGAACAAGTAAAGTTTACCATTTGACTTTCTAAGAGTTATAAATGAGTCATTGATTCTGTGTCATCGAAGAACCTTTTTTGAGAAACTTTTAAATGACTACATATAACGTCAATGATTTTATTTGCATTCCATTGCGTCTATTAGCGATCGGTCGATCCGCAAGCGAAATGATGTGTAATCACAGAATGCCACCCACGCTAGCAAGTGTCATATGGCGCTTGAAACGAACAAAACTAAGCTCATCCCCTTCTCGAACAGCTTTGCTCAATCTCCCCTCCCTCTTTCAGAGTTTACTTCAACATCGAACGACGTGTGCTTTGCAAAAATTGCTGTGCAATAACAAAACAAACAGAGCGAAGTGAACGAATCAATGTGGCATTCATTTGCTCACGTCATTTGCGAACATTTTTACAGTCATATCTTCTCTATCTTTTTCTATCTCTTTCTTTAGTTCCGTTATATGGCTGATCAAGTAGTTTGTTACTATTACCTGTTTGCGATCAGAGAGATAAAACTAATTCTCGGCCAAAAAAAAACTAATCCTCACCAAGAACATTAGCCTGTAATCAGTCGCAAAAATAGAAAAATTTTTAAAAGCTGCAGCTTTTCGTTAATAATTTTTCTTAGCGATTATGGCTATAAAACGCCCTAACTTGTTTACGCAGCAAGTTTTTTTACAGCATGCAATGAATAGAGCAGAGAGTGTCGATACACTCAAATATACAAATCCATTCTCGAATCGTTCATCTCTCATTCTCTCAACTTTTGTGTTCTTTTTCGCCCACTTCGAAATTTCGCTAGAAAAATTGCACGCGAAAGTGACTGAATTCTTCGGGAAAAAAAGCATTGAGAAACTGAAAACCAATCTTTTTTCACATGTGAAGACTCAACGTAAGAACTGTTTTGCCGGACATTGCAAAAAATCGAGCAGCAATGAATTTGAAATGTAGCTAGCGCGATATGCGCTTTTCGCATCACCGCAGATCCACAAACAATAGGGTCTCACCATGCGCTTTTGAAAGCATAAAAGTGGTGATAAAGAAGCTGATAAAAACGAGAAAAGTATTGAAAAAAATAAAATTTATGATCTTATACTACGAGAAAATTAATAATTAGGTAGGATTTTCGGATGTGAAAGAAAATCCTACTTGCAAATAGATTGTCTGCATTGTCTGCTCGCGTGCACGTCATAAGAATCAGGCATTCCGTGCGCTAACAATGTGTGATATAAAAATAACAGCTATACATACTAGCTTAATACTCCCATGTGTTATGCGATTCGACGTAAAACGTATCAAGCGAGGAAGACTAGTCGTGAATCATTCGTCTGAAGCATTCAAGCCACCTCACAATGAGTGGCAACAAAAAGTAAGGTTGTGCCAGAAGTTCATTATCGGCCGGCAGGATCTCTAAAACCAAACAAACATTCGCTCAATCATGGCCGATGCTCCAAAGAATTTGAAGAGTGAGTAAGCGTCACTGTTCCGACGGGTAGCAAAAAATAAAACGAACATTCTTGTGTGCATTTTTTTTGGCAGTGAACAGTCTGGTTTACTCTCGTATTTCCCCATCACGATCCTCACCCACTATCTCCATTCCAAATCCCTTTTTTGAGAGGCATCACATGATCAACAGTATGAACAATAACTATGTGCCTATCGCGTACAGAGCGGCTCTTTTTTTCACAGCTACTTTTTTGAGGTCAGCTTCAATCTCATACTTGCTCACTTAACCTGCTGTAATCAGCTTATAACAAGCTTACCTAAACTAGTTCAACGTCGGATTACTATATTTTTTTTCTTTCACCAAACAACCCCAACCTTCTCCAGACTCCGTTGCGATCTCGACTTTTGATCAAATCAATTTGCGGCCAGTCTTTTTTTCCTTTGATTTGTTCTTTCTTCCCTTCTCCTCTCCCTTTTCGCAAAAGTTTATCAAAACGATTGTCATTTAATCCCGAAATCGGGCTGCGACTTGTGACTGCGTTCCTTCATTTGGTGGCAGTCGAACACAAGCTCATGTATGGCCGTGATCGGGTACAATCACTGCTCCATGAAACTTCTTTGTAGCATATTAACTTTTCGATGAAATCATGGCATAGACGTTCCACAATGTCTTCATATGAACACGCTGCAGCAATAAAAGCGTTTTATGAATTATTGAGCAAGCAAGCTAATATGTTGTTTCCTCATTTTGTTGTTGAAAATTGCCTCACAAAAATGTGGCTCATCAAATTTTTCGCCTAACAAGTTGTTTGCAAGTGACGCTTGTTGTTTTTTTTTGGACGACAGCAGCGGTACTGATCGTTTTTTTTCTCCTGGAAAGTTGGGTGTCATTCACTGATTTGATCCCTCCGCAACCAAATAAACAAATTGACCGACCAATGCACGTGGTGTGAATAGTGTACTTAAACGGTGGTCAGTACCAGTAGCAGTAACACCATCACGAGCAACAGCATCAGCACCAGCACCAGCACCAGCACCGGCATCAGCATCAGCATCGGCATCAGCAATAGATATGACAACTGTGTGCGAGTGCCGGCTGCATTCATTCGATGACAATGAAACATGAACGTGAGCGCAGTAAACAACTGTCTCGGTTGGCACAAACGATCGCATTATTGAAGATCGTATTTCTGACTATACATCGCTATGTACAAACGAATTGCCGTGTACAAATTAATCTTACGCACACGTCACTTATGAGCGCTGCACTATGCGTCCATTGCAGTAAAAATCGCAAATGAGTATGTTCATTTGCTGTCCATATCCGTTTAGAAATACCAGTTGTGTAGTTGCTGTGTGACTCTGTGACAGTCTTCTTTTTTTTCAAGCGAGGTGGTAGCCCACGTTTGCAAGACAGTGTGACACAGACCACACTGTGAGGCGCGATCTTCATTCGTTTCTATAACTGTTACCTATCAGTTGCTCGGAAGTAGCTCATTTAATCCATAGAGAATTCATTATCCATGAAAGGATACTCATTTAAACGGCCTCACCACCTATAGCACACTCTTAACGTTTTCAGCGGTTTCGAAAAAAGGAAAATCCGCAGCAATTTTTCAAAAACTTATGAGGACTATTTCACTTGCTAGCTCTCGCATTCCTGGCAATGAAATGTTTCGGCAACGCCCAAAGAAAAAGTGAATAAAAAGACAAAAATTTTCAGCTGTCGCTATATTCAGTGCTGTGCTTGTTTTTTGTCAGCATGGATTCGCTAAAGAAAATCTTTGTAAAGGCTTTCGATGACTTCAGATAATTTTAGTAAACTTTTAAAGAAAAGAATAAGACTTTTGAAAGCAAAAAAAACCCTTGCAAGTTGGTTCCTCCGCTTTTGTCTTTCGAAATGGTGATCGCCACCAGCGGGAAAGA
>JPKZ01022848.1:1616280-1639699 GCA_000803305.1 Toxocara canis
TAGGCAAGGGACCAATTGTTGCAGTAGTGGTGATACAACATTACGTCCTGCTGTGAGGAAATAAGTTTATAATTTCATAAAAAAAGGAAATAAATTAACACAGAATATCTAGCTGCTGCAGCTTACTTTTATGCATTGCTTCACATCAAGTGACGATAGCAAAGAAAAGCTTTTTGTTAGTTGCTAACTTCTGCCTTCGTCATTCCGCCATCCGGCTGTTCGTTTCTGCTTTTTCTTTTCCTTTTTTTCTGTTATAAATCCTTGATAACGAATAGCACTCCGTGCAAACATAAACTTATTCTTTCATCGTTGTCTGATAGCTCATTTGTTCATCGTAATGCTAACAATCGTTGTGGTTTTCCTGCTCATGCATAAATAATTCACCGTACGGAAGCGAAGAGCTTCAAGCTTCATAGACTGAGCAATTTTTTTTTAAAGATTAAATGTGGTTACTTTCAAAAGATGAATAAAACCAGTAAGAAACGGCGCTTCACCTATAGCTGACGTCAATTGAGTACAATACGAGATAGATATGGTAATTTTTTTTTTTAAATCGTAACCTTATTCCGTATAAGTTTCACATAATTATTGCAAAGCTAATGGCGTCGACGATGCGTGATAGTGCACTTTTCGAAGGCATACTCCATCATCAGTATTTTGTTTTTTCGAGTAATCATGTGCGGTAAAATGAGCAATAAATCAAAAATTCTTTAAGACCCATCTACCACTGCTTTTCTTAATGAAATATTTTTTGTTTTTATTGCCTGAATCTTGCCTACTTTTCTCATTTCGGCGAATTTTCTATTTTTGTCGTTTCTAAATACCACACCTTCAACTATTTGATTTCGTTGTGTCGATGAAATATTTTTTATTTCATAAAAGAAACGGATTAATGACGTCTATCAAATGAGTATTTAAAAAAAATCATCTTTAGTATAAACGCTATCATATTTTTTTAAGTACGATATATGAGTCGAGGCAAATTTCAAAAAGTGTGACAAGAGTGATCGATGGTGTTTCACGCATATCACTACCGTGTTAAACGTCAACGAATACTCGCTCAATTTAAGCTTTAACTTCCTTGACATTGCTGTAACGAGCGCCGTTGGTTGACTTTGATGGCAGTTGAATCCAGTAGCTTAGTATTGTGGCACATTTTAAACCGCATTTTTTGTGGAACAGATCATTTCCGAAAAAAAAAAAGAGCGTAAACCTAGGTGAATAGTTTTCAAATGCAATCAGGTTTTACTGCCCAAGGGAATGTTTCGAATGCAGTGGGGTTTACTGCCCAAGGCAATATTGCCAATGTATTAGGGGTGCTTTATTTGTTACGAAAACTGCTATAATTATTTTATGAAATGAAAAACCTTTCAAAAAAAGGCAACATTTGCCTCATTGTTTAACCTCCAAAACGATTGTGTTCGAGTAATTTCGCAACCCTGGCTTGGCTAATGAGTCTGTTCATTTCTTCAATAAATACAAGCACGTAATAAATACTTCAAATACAAGTATATATACAAAAAAGTCAATAAATCAATAAATGAATAAAAACAAAAAAAACTCAATAAATACAAGTAATTACCGAATGCGCTCAACTATGCGTGTGCGTTTACTGACTTCAGAGTTTCAATTCTGCAAAAGTGCATGAAAAAATGAGGTTATGTGTTTCAAAGAAAGCGGAGATACAATGCATTAGGTTAGGCGTTAATGTTCTCAAGCATCAAACTCAGAGTTTTCAATGTTTCTTCGCAGTCACTATTCTTTGCGAAATCTCTCTATCTATATACACAACCATTTTAGTGATTGCGTTTTTGCTTCTACATCCGATAACCTTTGCAATGAGAACGACGATGCCCTATCGTTGTTTTTGAGCTCAAATATTATAGGGAAAGTAGAGGTATCTTTAACTTTTGGCCATTCCCATAACAAGTTTACCGATCTATGAATGAAAGCCATCCATGCTCAGCGTGCTTCAGTTGTCTCGAATTGTTTTTCTTTTGCACCAACAATACGTGCCCTACTGTTGCGCCATATTCGTATCGTATGGAGATCTACCTTAAGCGCTACTGTTTGTAAAATCTATGTCCACTTTGAAATTACGAGTAGTCATAAACCTTGGTACAAAGAACAACAACATTTAATTAGAAAGTTAGAACATATAACCTATGAAAAGCAGCCCTTAGTGCTAATCATTCAAGCGTTGCGGTGGAAAAATATTCCGAGAATGTTCCCCAAATGTGAAACGGATTTTCCAGCTGTCGTTGTTTTTTCTTTTGTTTTTTTCGTTGGCAATCATTGATGAAATTGAAGAGAAAAAAAACATCAACTTTTCCCATACTCAAAAGTATAGCTAAGCAATTTGTTTTGTGTTTTTCGTAGCAGTTCGTTCAAAAACATGCAACGCTTCGAATATATTTTATTTTGTGCGATTATGCACATTGGCTGTTTCTTTTGGATACTCGACGTGACTGCTGTAAAAGAACAGCGAATTAGACAATAATGAGACGATCCGAACAACAGTACTGTCGTTGCTGTTTACGGGTATTGATAATGAAAATTTTTAAATTTTTAAAAGTTTTAAGCGTATGCAGACGAGTTTCAGTTTTATCGTCTTGATATTCAAAAGAATATTCCATTTTGTCAGATGCAGGTACGTGTTATTGATCTTAGTCTCTCTTTTTTTTTTTGAAAAGCTCTCCTCAGCTCCGCTATGGCGACCCGCTGTGACATTCTGTTGCGCATTGATGATTTGCTTCTATTGTTACAGTACTAGCGCTATCTTATTAGGGGTGGGCTGTGAGAGGATTGTAGATATTAGAGTTTTTATATGAACTACAGTAAGCGATGGAGTGAATCACATCAGTTGACTAAATTCAGTCGTCTAAAGTTTACACTTAACCAACTTAACCAACGTTATAGTGGCTAATTGGTAATGTTGGTTAAGGTTTTGACCGACTGGAATAACGAGTAGAAAGGCTGGCCACTACACTTAGATAAGTGATTTGAGTTGGAGGGGAGGTTGTGAGGTGGATGGAATGGTTTAGCTGGTTGGATTACACAAAAGAGTAAACTGCGTGAAGGCAAACGCTTGCTTGATAAGCCACTTTTGTACGACGCTTTTGTCACACTGTTTATGTTATACTTGAGATGACTTGTGCGAGAATCACTTGCCAAAACGTACACCTCAACACCTCATTGATCTATAAGTTCTTTATGCGAATCCGATCGATTGATTGATCCTCTTTTTGTTTGAATACGAGTGAAAACTATCATTGCAAGTGTGAGGAAATGAACTCTAATCTTTTCGCCGCGTGATTCGCTTATTGATCACCTCAAAAGCTTCACTCAAATGAAGTTCAATGATTGTACACCTCCTTGCAAAGTGAATAATTGCGCTATTTCACGGTTGCTAAAAAAAAAGCAAATCAGTTCGATATTCACTATAATCAGTTCATTGGGATTTATCAGCATTTTTATCAGTCAATATCCCTCATTTTATATTTTCACCATTTTCATATATGCAGCATTTTTTCGCTAAATAGTTCGACGTTTTGCAGTGACAAAATCCGACGTTTCTTTCAATTCGATATTTTCATAAGTTCGATACTTTACAATTGAATTTCTGCTTGTAATTAAAATATGAAATTTCTTTTCGTTGCTCAGAACGTGCCACAAGACGAACAGCTGAAATATGTGAGAGGAGCACTATGCCTCGGAGCATGGAGTCTTTATGATATCCAAACTGCACATTGGTGTAATTTTTGCGATTCAATGTTGAAGAGAGCAAATGTTTTTTTAAAATAAGAAATTCGAGCCTTATGACAAAACCGAATGGCGTCGACAAAGTCAATAAAATTTTCGCTTTGATGGAGCACATTTTTCTGTTCTTATTGTGTGCGATCACAAATTAAATACACTCTAACGTTTGATGATGAAATACGCGTCTCGTATGAAACGCGTTGTATGGATAAGCTTCTCCTAGCGAATGGGACGCTCAGATTCAAACTATAGTTAGATCTAGAGGGGAATTTTGAATACAAGGTGTAACCTTTAGTACGGTAGCTGACGATCCCATACAAAGTGCATCTTTTGGAAAATTTTGCCCGAAATTTACCCAACTTACCTAGTCAGATATGAAGCCTTCTCTTCGCTTCCGTTCGATCGGCTTAAAAAAAAGTTCTGGCTCGCTTATCTCGCCTATTTTTGAAAATTTCCTATTTCGTAGTTCAGGAAAGTTGAAAATTCTGGTGATTCTTTGGATGCTTTCAAAAGACTTCTTCGACTGTTTTCGCTCCTTAAAGGAATTAATTATTTTTAAAAAACTAATCGCGATCCGTTTTGTTTCCAAACAGTAGTATTTTGCTCGCGTCAAAAGCTTCCTGCAGCAGCGAAAAGTCAGCTATTCACTCAATAAACAGATAATCTTTCGTCGAACAATAAATAAATTCGGCACAATTCGATAATTGCCACTGACGCTTATTATGCGAATAGGTGGATGCGACAGGAAGAATTCGGCATATGCCTCACGGATCTTAAATTATGACGGCCTGCCCATTGTGATAATCTTTCGTAAATGTCTGCTATTGTGACAGAAGTACCATCTTCGTTGTGAAGAGCAAGAGGACTTGAAGGGATGAAATTTAGTGAAGTAGTCAAAGAACTGAAGATATGATTTCCGGTTCATTATGGGGGGAAGGGGGGGGCAGGGGGTTCAATGCAATTAACGTGTTTTGCGTTATTTTTGACGCTTTGAATTTCAACGTCTATGTTGAAAATATCTGAAAATAGAAGGATCACAGTTTTCTATGGAATGGAATTCGGTTATTGTTTCAATATGACAAACACCTTAAAAAAAGAAGCGTGAAAGAGCGCCACAATTCGAGTGGTTCCCTATTGTCTAGATGCGGCCGCTTAGCACATTTGCCAGTTTTTCCACACTAATCCAAACAGTGCAAGATTTTCTAAAGTAAGCTTCATTTGCGGATAAATTTTACTCGGAAGATAAATTTTTGAATCTAAGCATTTAGCTAGCCACGTGCTATCACTATGTGAGATAAATATTGTTTCAGAAATGCACTAAGAATTCCATCCCTTTCCATCCATTCGTATACGTTTCAAGGTCAGAATTTTTTGGTATTCCGTTTTGATATTTGCATATATCGGACGTCTCGAAAAATGAGCAGTCAAATTTTTTTTTCATACCACTAAAGTGTATGCCAAAATTCATCCCCTTACACTTATGCGTTACAAATACGACCGGCTTCATTTTCGGTCACTAATATGGCGTTTATTAAACGCCATATTAGTGACCGTGATTTTAGCCGTGATTGACCACTTTTTTTGAAATTGTTTTCTAAAAGAATCGGCTTAAAATTTTTGCACATTTTGCAAATGAGTAGTTTCTTGTCAGCCTTTAAGACTGATCATCACTGCAAGTGTTGTGCTAATCATTTTTGGCCTAAATATTGTTCTTAAACTAATATCTAAACGATACGATCATTTTGGTTTAGCGAAAAGAACGTCATCAAATCACAATAGCAACCAATTTATGATATATCAATGTATATTTCTATTTTACGAAGCCTCCAATTCAGCGAGGCAAATTGACATACAATTCGTTGAAATAGAAAGTTAGAAGAAGAGACATCTATTGTGGAATATCTCCTATTTAGCAGTTGCTTTCATTCGAGATAATATACTGGATCGTATTGACTGGTTTTTCATGAAAAGAAATTGTTTGCATAGATATTTCAATTCGTAAGTAGTGTATGCGCTTGAATCAAGAACAAAGGAAAAAAAACGCAAAATGCTATCAGTAATGCCTAATGATTGTTTTGCTTTCTAAACAAAAAAAAAAAGAAAATTACAAACGCTTAATTAAGACGAGATCGTTACCATATTTTAGGCGCCTAGAAGTGTTTTTGTTCACAGAATGACGAATAGATGAGTAAAGCGAGAGAGCACTTCGCTTAAAATGTTTGCACAGCATTTTAGCGAGAAATTATTGTAAGGGGAAAAAAGTGCTCCGGAAACCGACGATACACCATAAATGGCTCAACCTCAAAAACTGCACACTTTTACGCGTAAATGTAAACGAGAACCTCGTCAACCCTTATAACTATTGAGACTAGTCGTGAATCGACTTTTGCCATTTGTATTGCTCAAGGTCCGTACAAATGTTGCTATTGCATTCCAGCTGCTATTGGCTAATATTCAGAATTCTAGAATTGAGGAATACAGAAACGTAGTGACACTAAACTTTTGTATAAGAGTCTGACCTTACTGATACTGTGAATCATGAGGTGATTTCTAGCATAAGCTTAATTTAATAGAAAGGTTTCTTGCCGTTAATCCTACGCTCTATGAAATTATAACCTTGATCCTACACGTTTTCTGCCGATCTATTTGCGCTGACTACTGCTGCAATGAAATACTTTGTGAGTAACAAAATCTATCTCCAGAACAACGCATTTTGCTAAAAATAAAAAATAAAAATAAAAGCATTCCCTCATTTGCACACAACATTATGCAATCACATCTTTACATTTCAAGAAGGTTCTCTATGTTTAATCTAACGCTTTCTTATTCAAAGGCGTTCATTCATTCGCCCATTTGAGAGGTGATAATTACCTTTTCTCTCCTCTACGGAAGGGATTAACCTCAAAATCGTCACAATCTGCTACGTTCAAGACTGGTAAACAGTGAAATACGCAACCCAACAAAAAATTCTTATAATATTTACCGCTCTATTGTACATTAACTTGCAGAGCCGAAAAACTGAAGTGTTGACGCTTTTCAGTTTAGGTACTATAAGTGTTGGCCGAATAGTGCGCAATAGGAGCCTACTTTTCCGCCACATTCGATTCGCACTATATGCTTTATTGACAGAGTCGTATAGCAGCATTTCTTAAAATGTCGCGCATTCTAAAAATTCTGACTCACTCAACATAAATGAAAAGAATTTTGTAATGAATAGATTTTACAAAAAAATTAAAAATTTTTGCCCTAATAAGATTTCAAAAATTTTACACATGCTTTGATTACGGAATGTTCTCCAAAAAAGCTCACTCTGAACGGAGATGAGGTTTATACTCAACAAAGGCGGCATCTGTTT
This sequence comes from Toxocara canis, assembly GCA_000803305.1. Lineage (NCBI taxonomy): Eukaryota > Metazoa > Nematoda > Chromadorea > Rhabditida > Toxocaridae > Toxocara > Toxocara canis. The sequence goes on from JPKZ01022848.1 coordinate 1,623,395, forward strand.
CCTTCCCGAAAAATATTCGTCTCAACCGAAGCTCACTGTTATTTAATTTCTGACGCACATATTACTTGAAGACCACTTAATAAAAAGCATCCAAAGCTGCGCTATCAGCTAAGCATCATTTTAGCAATTCCTTTTAATCGGTTGGTTGTGTTATTCAATCAAATTATGTGTCAATTAGTAGGCCATAGTAGAGGTTCAGTTTTGGACTCTATAAGCAAAAACTAGACGACATATCACAAAAAAAATAGGAAGGTTCGTGATCAACGCATGGTTTAGGAACATCGTTTGCCGACGGCATCCAATGTTGATGTACGTGCATAGAGCAGTTGATGTTCTTTCTATTGTTGAACGCGTCCAAAAGTTGCACGTATACGCAGCCGGTACTGCGATGATTTTTCCCTCAGCTACCTACCAATATGTTGCCTGTTGCTGCTGATAGCTTTCCCTTTATTTTTTTAAGCTGCTAACAGAAACGGTTGACCGAAAAAGACAGAAATGAGTTTGCGTTATGCTCGTACACTATATGAACGTTATTAGTAATAAATAGTAAAATTATGCTTGTTGTAGAAACAAGCCAGGTAAGCTTCAACATAATCCGTACCTCTGTGCTTTGCATATAATTCGCTCGAAATTATTAGAAACTTTTTTTCAAACGAACAACTGTTAGCATTTTCGTTTTTTCAAATGGATGAACGAAAAGAATTCAATGAGGATAAAGAACGGACAGAAAAGCAAGCTTAGGTTTTAAAGTGGAAGAAAAAGATTTGTGATAAGGAGTTGCTTCTAGATGAGAGAAATAAATCAGTTTATAAAGATCAAACTTTGCTTCACGTAACCAAGAACAGCGATCAGAGAACAACTGTATGAAATATTCGTATTTGTCAGCACCCAACATGTCGCTCAAAACTACATCAGTATTTGACATAATTTTGGTTGAATGAAGTCAAAATGAACCGTTTTTGTTAAGGAGAAATAATGACACTTTTCAACATTGAGTAACTTGCGGTCACTAAAGTGTTCAATACTGAGTGAAACCATTCTGCCTTGTTTGACAATATTACTATCGAAAACCTTTCCGATTTTATATGCTTACTGACCGAATCTCATCGTATAGAGTTTGCTGTTTTGCATAATAGGTTGTGTTCACCAAAAGTGATCAAACTGTGATCAGTTGATCGAAACTGCACATTTGCTACAAACTCACGAGCAACAACACTGCAGTGTGTTTTCGCAAAAAGCAATCTTAAAACTTCGAAGAATTACAAAAGTGATTTAAACAAAGATTTTTTGCCAAGCCGAATTATCGATAATGAGTTCACAAAAATGAATTTGTTCCTATGTGGTGTCACATTTCGAGGATTGTGCAAAAAAAAAAAGAAAACTTGTTAGTAGCTATTAAAAAAATCGCATATTTAACGACCTTCATTGCTTTAATTGCTCGTCACATTGCCCACTTAATGCGAAACGAAACTAATTGTTGTGTTTCACCATTCGGCCATACACATAACAATCATAACAATAAAGTAAGGCTATTAGCGAACACATCAGAATCCGAGAATGATCGGCCTCTTTGCATTCTACGCCTTTTTGTTTCTTTTACTTTTTTTTTTCAACTTTTCGTCATTTAATGGCTAAATTAGACTTTTTAAGTTCTGTCCACAAAGCAATCTGCCTCATGAAAGATCACTTTTGATATGTTTGTCGAAAAAGTGTGTTTATTTAATTTCAGCTATTTGTCGTTTATTTCACACTTTTGAGAGCAGTTTGTTTTTTGTTTTTTTTAAATATTTGACGTCGAATGTGCGTCGGCAATCGTTTTTTTTCCTCTCTTAGATTTAGTGTCCGGTCATATCCTTGCTATGGGATCAAGAGGCATTTTACTGCTAAGTAGACTGGATATAAACTAAAGCGAGACGATCACAAGGAACATAGTTTGATAACTTATGCAGGCCAGCTGACAACAAAACGATGCTCGCTTAGTTTGGAAACTACTAAATGAACTGAACGGTGAAGAAAAATGTGGATTCAAAAGCAACCTTTTGCGACCAGCCGATCTCAAACGTCATCAATCGATCTTGGCCAATCACTGCGCTAAAAAACTCAAAAACTCTCTTCAAGTAAAGAATCTATCACAAATGAGCATGGAAGCGTACGATTTCGCTTCGAGTACTATGCGGAGAGTTGTTGCTTAGGTCATTATCGAAATGAACAGTGCGCTGCAATCAGCGAAATTAGCCATTCCGATACACGCTTCTAAGCAAATTCATATAAGTGAGCAGTAGCTATAAGACTCGTAGAATAAAATAGATTTCAGTTTTCATGCGATTTTTCATTGCAGTGCTATAAATACACTTCTACTGCAAGGCTGTTTTAATGTCGAGTGATTACTAGATACCTTTTGCATTATTGGCATTGTTTTTTTTTTAAATGAAACTGGTATGTCTGACGGTATTTACACTTCTTAATTAATCATTTCTATTTGGTGAAGGAAAAAATAAAACTTGAAGCAATAATGAAACATTTATAGTGATAGGCAACGATTGTCGCCTCGTTGGAGAAAGAAAAAAAATATTCATCGATTTTTTTTTTGAAATTCAGTATCCCGAGGCATGATCTCTTCGCTCCTAAAATCGCTTCTCTTCTTAGAAGTGATTTTCACATTAGCAAAGATCACTTTGAAAAGTCAATTTAAATTATGCCTCTTCGTTTATTGAAGGTTCCACCTCATATGGGTGTATCGCTCAATTCAGCTTCTGTTCGGTGGACGGATGGAGTCTCGACTGGAGCTGAATTTGAGTTTTTTTCGATAAGACTTCTGCCACAAAAATGCGATCGTCTGCTTAAGAAAATAATGGTACCATAATGATTTTAATATTGCAGGCGTTCAACGATGAGCCAGTCATTTGTGTGGGACAACTGGGTCATTCGTGTGAAACACGGCTGTGCTTCGATTCAGTTGACGTTGAAAAGGTTAAGCTTTTTTTTTTCTATGCCATTCCTTCATGAATCTTTCGCATACGAACCCTCTCATCGTGTTTTGAATTTTATACGGAAATCGAAAAAATTTGGAAAGTATTTGCGAATTTATTTTCTAGCAAAAACGATTATTGAAAATCTTTCTCACAACTCTACTTCCCATATTCTCGTTTTTGCATCGTCGATTATCGTCCTATGCTTTTTTCTCAGAAACAAAAAATAGAAATTATCGAAGCAATTTGGGTCATTCTCGATGATGATCCATCCGCGACTTCATTTTTTTTTTCATTTTTTAAAAAATTTTTTTGATCACGAGCTCATTACACTCACTGTTTTGCTCTTCGCCCATCTCAGCTCTTCTTTACCAAAAAAAAAGTGTTCATTTTTTTCTCTAGCACAAAAATCAGAGAACAAATTTCACTTTTTTCATAAAAAGGATGAATTTTAGCTTAGAAAAATCAACTAGGAATCGGTTTCATTTTTTAAGGGCACCATAGACAGTGGATGTGCAAGCAAGAACATGTGCGTCGAACCTGGTTGTGATATGATCGGCAGTAAGGTGAGAATGATTGAACAACATTATTTTCTCTTACGAATATTCGCGCCACTTAAGTGTCTCTTTAATTGCTTGGCCAAAAATAACTAGGCTGTGTGCATTGCGTTTAGAAAATTTTAGCACTCATTTTCAGAATGTTCGCTATCATTTAACTACCGTCTTTTAAAATGCGAATTTTTGAAATTGTGAATTCGAATTTATTTTAAACCTGAAAAAATGAATATGCACATTGTGATGTTTTTTTCTTTAAATTACTGGAACGATAATGCAGACCGACGTTGAAGCGGTTTTTTTTGGTGAAAATTTCTTATTTTACTCTGGGAAGTCACTTTTTTATGTAACATGGGTAGTTGATTTTTTCTTTCAGTAAGAATGACACCTTGAAATGGACGTTTTGGTGAAATTATATTTATAAGTTGCTGTTCGCACCGTTTTTAAGATATAGCAAAAAAAGATACAATTCTGCATCCTGTTAACCAGTAATGCCTTGAGGTTATTGTAGTATTAAAACGAAAAGCGATACGATGGGGCAATTGAAAAACATTGCAAGTATTTTATTTTTAAAAATTTCGAATTCTTCCCTAAAATTTCATAAGTTTCGTCTGGAATCTTCGATTTTTTGAAAGAAAATTTCTTAATCACTACCAAAGTCACGATTAAAATTCTCATCCTTTTAGAAAGAGATTCAAAAGTCAATCATGCCCATAGCAAACTTGCGATGCAACTATCAACAAACTTCGTATACGTTTCTTACGGAGAATCAGCGTGACAGAAAACGCTTATTCACCTCAGCGAGGTAAAAACGAACTGAAAACGATTTAAAAAAAAAGTAAACAACAGTCGGACAACTATTTTGAGAAGGTGACACTTTTTAAATTCAGCCGAAAGCAAACTATTCAAAAATGACTTTAATTTTAAAGCTCAGCTATCGGAAGTTTTTAGAATTATGGTACTCGAAACAGTTATGGCTTTGGAAAAGATGCGATTTCTTTTTAGTTCATCTGCTGTTGCGAGCATTCAGTATGCAACGGTAAATCGGAAGGACTGATCAGGTCGAGATTGCGAATGTGGAAATCTGGTCATTATGTCTCGAGATCAGCTTTCACCTCTTCGCAGAAAACATCAGCTGAAGATATGGAACGACTCCGCCTTAAGAACGTTCGTAACGTAGCGCTGCCGCCTCATAACGAGAATCAATCGTTGACGCAAAACAATAGTCAAGAAGATGCTCAAGAGACGACTACGGTATCCGAGCAACTCACTACTGTGAACCAGGAACATGCTGAGATAACGGACGCGAACGAACACATAGATAGGGAGAACACGATGACGACTGCTGAAGGATCCACAGCAGCGTCAACGAACGAACCGAGCGATAGTGGAGTCGAAGATGCAGAAAATACTGCAGAACCATCGACAACTCCATTTGGTACTCGTTCTGCGGACCATCATACTTCGTCGACTTTGACGGAAATCAGCGAAGAGCTAAGCACCTTTTCTGATGGTGGAGGCAGTACGCCGTCTTCGACAACCGAAGCTGAAGCGCCTCAAGAAGACGAGTTGACGTCATCAAGTGAACTGAACGATCAACACTTTTCTGTTACTACAGCACAACCAGAGGGCATAGACGTTACGCAGTCTCATTCGGTTTCAACTGAACGGCCAATTAGCTCAAGTGAACAAGAAAGCGTGGAAGAAAATACCCTATCACCAGCTGAAGACGGTTTAGTTGACAACTGGAAGAGTTTAGCTGAACACGAAGAAGAAGGAGAGGAAGAGCAATGGGCGACGACATTCGAAAAAGAAACTGAATATCTCATTACCCCAGCTGAAGGAAAAGAATCTTGGCACCCTACAACAGAGACCGAAATTGAGGAAAACGGGAGCTATACGACGAGAGATCAAGAGGATTCTGCAGAGCGGGTGCAAACTGAAGATGATTCTGTGGAACACACTACAACAGCTGAACAACGTGAAGTTTCTACAACAGCCGAAGCGCATCGAACTTCGCCGTCCTCGGTAGAACTCTTGCGCGAAAAAGAGATCGAGTTTTTGAAAGAGAGTGATATTGATGAAGATGAACTTGATGAGGTAGGATTCACTACGGAAACGGCCTTAACGTCTTCTGCTACTCGAAAAATTATTATTGACGAGATGAGTGGAATGAAAGATGATATTAGCTATGAAGAAGAGGGCGAAATGAGCGTCACTGAAGAGGAAGAACGGATGATGTCGACAACTGAATCCACCACTTCTGAACGTACGACGATCTCAATCACGCATTACGATGCTAAAATTGTCACGATTCCTGCTCATCCAGACTCATCAGATTCGGAAGAAATGCCGCATGAAGGTTTCAGCAGTGAACAGACGACACCTTCAACGTTGTCTGAGCCGGCGACTACAGAAGAAATGAGTGAAGAAATGTTTACTGAGGAACAACGGCATGAAGAGATCGTAGATGATAATACAAAGCATTCTGCAGAGTTCGATCCTGACGAGGAGGTTGAACAGTTTGTAAAGGATTCTATGGAACTCACATATACACAGCATCCGAAACATATCAGTGAGCATGTCGATCAAACTACGATCAATTCTATGGAACTCACATATACACAGAATCCGAAACATATCAGTGAGCATGTCGATCAAACTACGATCAATTCTATGGAACTCACATATACACAGAATCCGAAACATATCAGTGAGCATGTCGATCAAACTACGATCAATCAACATACTGTCGAGAGCACTGTGAACGAAGGTTATACGAGAAGTGAAACAGATGAACCAGAATCCGCAGAAAATATTTCTAAAGAGCATAAGGAATCGGCGGGTAGCGACGATGAGATCGACGGGAACTACGTTGGTGAATTACGGAAGTCATCAGCGTCAACGGCGGCTACTGTCCACCCAACAGAACCAGCTTTATTAGATGAGCACATTTCAACTCTTGATCGCAATAGCTTTGCAGCATTGCCACCTCACATTCATGAAGAGGAAGCAAAAATCGAGATGCTCGATGAGGATGAACCGGAAGCAACAACGATGAAAACGATAGCTGAAACAATCGCTGTACGAGAAGAGTTATTCACCACTGAAGGTGTGCAAAGTACTAGAGGACAGCCAAGCAGAGCTCACACAACAATACGCGTGCCATATCATCGAACGACTCCATCACCGTTGGAGCGGCGAACGATAGAGAAAGAAGAAATTTCGACGAAGAAATACTCGAGAAAGACAAAACGTATCTATGAGGAGGAGAAGCCAAGAGGCGCACTTCTTCCATGGTGGCTGTTTGTAATCGGTGGCTTGCTTACGGCCTCTATTATTGCCGGCATCACTTACAAACTTATCACCCATAGAAGGTAAGCGTATTGTTAGAAAAGAATAGACCAATTTTCGCTGTAAAACGAATTGTAGCGATTTGGAATCGTAAAATCATCTCAGTAGTCGTTTTGGCTCATTGAGAGTAGTTGCTATTCGGCTCGTCTAATTATTCGAAAGATCGTTTCAGAAATCATTTTGACCATTTTAACCATTTTAACGTTTTGACCATCGAATGAAACATTTGACCATTTTGACCATTTTAAAATTCGAGACAAAAATATATATGACAATTGTGAAAATCGACAAAATTCATAATGGAGGTTAACGTTAAAGAAACATACGAAGTTAGTTCACACTTGAAAAATTTCTTCTCTGAAACGCTGCCCAAAAACGCATAACTTGTTCCATTCCATTCTTTTTCCAATGTGCCTTCCGCAATCACATTTCCGTATCGAACAAAAGTGAGCTAACGTCACCAAAAAAAAAAGAACATTTTTCATTCCTTCTTAAATATTTTTCTCTAACTCTACGAGTTACCTGTTCCACTCACGGCGAATAATGGGATTAAGAAACCAAAAAATGAAAATTTGACAAGCGATGCTTATAGCATTGATAGGGATACCTCCATAGAAAGCAAATAGAGTTGAGAATAAGATCTCGTTCTCTATAGCGTTTTTAAAACTGTATTCGAATTTCCGTTCCGTTGAACAAAACAATAGAAAGTTTAAAAAAGAAGCAAGTCAACAAGCTGTTTCCGGTAATTATTCCTTCCAAGACATTTCATTAGAAAGACTTAAAGATCTGAAGGAATGTAATTGTCTTCAGCGAATGCAGTTGAAAACAAAATATTTGCAATGCAACACCATATCATTAAAGTGAAGACGCTTCTTTTGTTTTACTTCATGAACGTTCAAACAGGTTTATGAGTTTCGATAAAATGAATCAACATGATTAATTAATTTACTCTGTGCTATTCTTCCGTGTTGAAATCGAAAACCCTCAAGTTCAAAATGCCACCCGATAGTTATTTCAAATCGCAAAATATTCCCACAAAAATGTTTCTCAAGCTAGCTCGGCGTATTTGAAAAGAACAATAAGCTTATGAAAACGATGGTGCTATTCCGATATGTACTTAAGACTTGTTTGAAGCTAATAAAGAATATGAAACGCGTCATATCAGTATAGCAAACGTCGTTCATTATTTTAACGCACCATTCGTAAATTTTTGAAAAAATATTTTTTTTGTGATAAATGAAAGATCTGATAATGGAAAAATTAAGTAAATCTTAATTGGACGCAGAGTTGAGCGACATTTACATATTCAAAGCTAATCACAATATAGATAAAAATATAAAATATAATTGACATTTTCTTATCAGTTGACCAAAAATGTTTTAGCGATAAAATTATCATATGAGTCAGCTTTCAGATTTATGGGAAATGATTATGGTGTAGGTGAGCAGCTTGTTATCATGACAAAGTGATCTATTTAGAAAGCCTGGTCGTCGTACAGCAACAACGACGGCAACTGGACAAGAGATGATACCGTTGAAGAAATCGGACGAGGAGAAAGGACTGCATGCAGACACAGAAGCTTAATGTTTCAACTCATGAATCACACACACTCTGTGCAGTGTGTGATACGCTCTTACGTCAACCGAAATACCGATCAGTCCGATTGTGCACAGCGAATGTGCTAGCTTGGAGCCGAGCCGACGGCTATGCGATCTCGACGATCGCCACTTTCTTTGCGGCTCTTCAGCCAATATTCTTTCAGTATTTCTCATTTCACTTCTCCGTTCCACTTCGTTCGAGTCATTGTGGAGAATGCGTTAAGATTGATTTTTTTAAAAATTTCAAAAAAATATACTGAAATTTAGACTGAATAAAGGGATGAATGAAAGATAAGTAATTTAAAAAGCACCAAATGCGTACGCATTGTTTGCAATGAGCACTTCGTTGTTCTAGGGGCGTATTTTTGTATGTTTTCAGAAAATTTTTCAAGTAGGAAATTGTAAACGCGCTACTACTAATTTCTTGTTCATTTCGATCGAGCAATTCCTATGTTTTAAAAGGCGACATTATCATCATGAATGTCCATAGAAGGACTAGAGAAGCGTTCGTTATGTGACCTTCACATCACTGTAAATTATGCATGTGTACAGAACGTATAATGTTGTTAAGATGATTGTTGCATATCGTAGATAATTGTCATATGCAAATGAGCTTTATGCTATGCAAAGAATTAAAGTTGGTGCGTGTGCGTGCATATGTGTCCGTATGTTTGTGTGTATGTGTGTCTGTTTTGTCTGTGTGCTTTTCATTGAAATCGTTCCGCAAATGTTTCACTTGTTTTTTTTTATTTCTATGCATTTGAAGGTAAATGAATGCCGGTTTTGTTACTTCATTATGTTCATAATACACCACTGACAAACGCAAAACAGCTTCAGAAAATGTTCGCCTAAAAACAAGCAACCATATGCAGCAAAATAAAAACAAAGCATCTAGTGATATTGTAGACAAACAAGCAATACCGGAAACGTCTCACGGTAGATGCTTGCATAAACTAAATGGAAATTCGAAAACAGCCGGATTTTATAGGTGATCTAGTGAGCCGATCAAAAGCACCGTTTCTTTAAATTTGGTTTAGTGAGCCGATCAAAAGCACCGTTTCTTTAAATTTGATCTAGTGAGCCGATCAGAAGCACCGTTTCTTTAAATTTGATCTAGTGAGCCGATCAAAAGCACCGTTTCTTTAAATTATAAAGTGCATATTTAAACAAAAATTCAAATGCAGCAAAGCAGTACAGTGCATCTTGATGAGCGAGATTCTTCGCTTATTCTTGATAACTGATAATAACTTTCATTCGTTAATGGCAAAGGGGATGCATGCTCCATTCCATTTGAAAGTAACGAATGGCAAAAGAGACCCTACGTTGCATTATTCAAAGATCCAAACACCACTCGGGCCTTCAGTGCGATTTCTCGATGTTACTGAGATCCGATCACACGCCGAGCACAGCCATTCCCCTTGGCTGTTTTAGCTTGTTGTTGATACCACCCGCTAGCTGGGCTGTCAGTTGTATGGTGGGAAGCAGCCTAGAATCGAACCCCAATTCTCCCCGCATGCTAAGCGGGAGCTCTACCACTGAGCTACTGCCCCCCGGCGGTATTATAATTGACACATAAACGACTTTTTTGAGTTATCTAAAAACAAGCAATAATGCGAGCAGTGTCGACACTCATAAGAAGCCACTGTTTGTGAATGATGATGAACGCGATGCTCTAGTCGCACTAACTGCTATGAACAAAGAGCATTTGAAAGATTGCTGCAATGAGCTTTTATTTAAACGTTCATATTTTACGAATGCCTCATTCTCTGCGTATCCATTATTGCATGCGTAACGCGCAGTAATAGTAATTCGCCAATTTGTTTTTCACAAAGATAAAACGTCATGATAGCAGGGTCAAATTTTCCATTTCTCTCCCTTCCCCCCTCTGCAACCCCCCCCCCCTTACTTGCCTCCCTTTCCCATCTGCACTGTTTGGAGGAGTAGGCTGTGATTTTCAGCGCCTGGTCCCTGTTAGCATCAATCATTTTTTACCACTATTTTGTGTCAACGTTTTTTTGTCGAAAACACGACCGACAGCAAAAAAAAAAAACGGATGACAAAGGCCCTTCCGAGATTTTTTGAACTAACATTTATGAATGCGCTGTTTGTAGGCCCCTTGTATTTAAAGCTTACAAAAACGGTATTATGCTTATTTTGGTCGACGAAAGCTACGAATGACAGAAATGCAAGCTGGCTAGATTAGCCTGTTGAATCCTCTCGTTCCTCGTCCCCAATCAAAACGTAGGGGCTTCCACAAGCAGCTGACTATTCGTGACCGCAATTGTCGAAGTTATTCACGTTCGCCTTAAATGAAGGTGACTGCGGATTTATGTTTTTTAAACAATCTGCAAATGAAGAGCGGAAAAGGAGCACAAATTCTGATCAATGCACTTTTTACCAAGATATCGTTGAAACCACTATAACATTCAGATCCCTCATTAAATCGAAACAGTGTTTCTTTCATTTTCAAATTCACACAGAACTATCAAAAATGCCAAAGAAAAACCCTTTAAAAGGACACCGCATAGAAATATTTTCACTGAAAAATGTGAAAATCGAGTGGGTAAGAGTAAATGAGAGTAGCATTTTGGAAATGTAAGAATTCGTTGCCCTAGCTGAAACTTTTGACAACTATCTCGCAGCAACGAACAATACTTAGGCGACATTTCGCTGAACTCGACACTACTTTGCGAGTGGAAAAATCCAAAAAAACACCTAGAAATGTGATTTTTATAACGTTCTAGACCATGTGCTTTCATTTTCAGGACATATCAAATTGCAGACATTCATTGCACAATTGTAGTTGTGCTGCAGCGTATTCATTTAGCACCGTTGAGCGTCAAGCAAAATGAAGCAAGCTGTATTTGCTGGCGAGAATTTTTGTTCCTCTTGAGAGTGATGATATTCACGGAATCAATCGCTCGTTAATTCGTGAAAAAAAAATTTTTTCTTCAACTAAACGCTAATCTTGATAAGTGATCACACTCCAAATAGGTCGTACACTTTGTCCAATCGAAGAGTAAACTAACAATTCATTTCGTAATTTCAGGCGGTCTCTTCTCTGCCAATCTGCTTGATCTTCACTCCGTATTCGACATCCGCAGACGACGGAATGGATCAGAGCAAAACTCTGTGCTTCAAGTTTTGGTTGGTTCCTTTTAAAAATCCCCCTTTCAAAATTACGTCACTTAATGAAGTCCGGTTGAAATCATTCGAGTGAATATATATAGAATTCATCGGGAAAAAAATCGCTACGGTCCTGGAAATTATGAGAAATTTTTGTCGTTCGTTTGCTTTTTTTTTAATACAGGTATATGTATAAGACATGATTTTGTAGTCTTAAGATCAGTATATCGTTCAGTATATCGTATTTTCTTTGACGACCACTCCTCTCGAACTGAAGCTTCTACTGCTCGAATAGAAACGTACCGTTAAGTCACCAAAGTAAACTAGTAGACCTGCTTGATCAGAAACGTATCTGTTATTTAGTAAGTAGCTCATCTCTTTAACTTTGCGTTTTTCATCCTGTGCAGTCAGACGACAACTTTAGAAGCGATTCGCTCGCTGGTTGACGGTACTTGAAGACCATAAGTGTTTGTAAAAGCCAGAAAACATTTACATACGGATGAAATTTTTCGCTAAACAAATAAGCTTGGATCGTTATTAGCGTTTTCTTATGCGATTCACGAGTTATAGCGGCATCCTGTGAAGTATTTCTTCATTTGAAGCCATTTATTGGGGGCTGTTAGAAGTAGAGATTTCGGGGCTTCTATGCTGTAGCTTGGTTGCGTTTATTGAAATGTATGCTCAGTCAGCTTCAAGAAATGCGTCGAAACGTAACGCTTAACACAAAAGCAAAGTTCGAAGAATAGCCATCTACGTAAGCACAAGTTTTTTTTTCTTTCTTTTGCAAACAAATCCTTGCATGCATTATGGAATTTACATTTTTATGCACATTTGCTCGTCAATCCGACTAATAAAATTTGTCCTTTTCTTGTCTTTCGTTTATCTTTCACTGCAAATTACCTTTCTGTAAAATTTACTTGTCACTTAAGAGCGTTATGCTCTTAAATATTAAATAGGATGCTTATATTTTAATCAATATGAAATGTAATATATGATGATAGATAAAGCTGTGCAAAAACCAGCTTTAAGTAAAGATCTTAAGTTGTGGGAAGCGGAATGTGAAGTTGTCGACTAAGATCCATCAGAGCACTAGATACGATCGTAATGCACACATTTGAAATTTCGGCTATCAACGATCATCGCAAACGCACAAATGTGATCAACATGACAAAAGTTGGCAACATGCATTGAAATGTCGACGGGAAGTTCAGAGCGTCAACTGCAGTTCCGCTCACACATCTTGTACGTTCATGGCGTATTAAACGTATGCTTGATGTTTATTCGTCTCGACTAGTACTCCATTTCTCGCGACCCTAGAATCGCCGACTCTCTTTTCCCAACGTTCCCATTCTACCCTGCCACCCACTCGAGCAGCTAGCAAACTTTCGGTGACTAAAATACGTGAAGAATGAAACGATGTTGTTTCCTCACACTACAGGAAGCTAGCTATTAATATTCAACACGGTAAACATGCCTTCTGATGAAGTTTCCATAGCTTCGAAGCTCTAGCACCGACTGTTGTATTTTGCGCATCATTTGGTCGAAATTTTTTGAACCATATGCAATATACAGTTTCATTCCATAAAGGATGAAAAGAACTGAATTCGATAATTGTGACAGCAGAAAGAGGGAGCAAGCTTGGACCTAAGAGAGTATACATACGGAATAAATGTACTGAAGGACTACTAAGAAGGTATGCGAAAGCACAACTAGTACGCAATCTGTTTATATTTATCTCTCTTGCCGATTGCTAGCCTTCTTACTTAAATATGGCCTAAAACTGCTTCTGAATGCTGGATACCATTTTAGTTGCACAGCATCAACACCAAACGTTCTCGTGACGAAAAATTATTCACACTTTTCGATAATGAGCAATTTCTTATCACTAAAGTGTTTGTTTTCGTAGAAAACTGACCCGCTATACTTATTGTTCATTATTATCTAAACTTTCCATGATTTTAGTTCGCTGCTCAAGTATTGAAACCAATCGTTTCAAATGCAATTCACGTACACTAGCTGATTGTTGACAAATTTCGATCATGTTAGCTAATATTGAACATTTAATAAATCATCGATACGACGGATGATTTAAACATGTGTAAGCTAGCCAACCCCATTGCCAAACCTAAAATCTTACATCTTTATTGCATTCATAGAAAAAAAATCTTTCAAGACATTTATAAATGTCAAATTTCGATGAAGATCTTCATTTTGCGTAGAGTACATCCATTCGAACAATTGATGCGTTGCACATATTGCCTATTTGATTTCGTTTTTCAAGCTCTCCTATACAATACCTTTGATTCGATTGCGTCTTTCAGTAATTCAGTAAAATAATTCAGTAATTCAGTAAAACAAGTCAGTAAAATTGGCTGACTTACAAAGTAAGTTTTGTGTCAAAATATGTTAATGCTGCTACTGGGCTTTCAAGCGCCAATGCTACCACAACAGCAGTAATAGTCATGTTGTTGCGCCCAATCAGTGAATTAACAAATCATGTCTACATGTATATAGCGATCATAACAAATATAGGCTCATCACTGAAGATTTCTGTGATGTTTATTGTCTCAATGATTGACTGATTGCACAAGGGGTCGGTTGTCGGCTGCAAAACCAACCGTTCTCATAAATGCAGAAAAATTTCAAATCCAAAAATAGCGAAGAAATCTAGTAAACGCGAACTAGCATGAGTTGTGTGATGGTTTGTTTATGCACAACCTTGATAAAGGAACAAGGAATTGTTGTTCGGATAGGAGTAGATTATCTTTAGGCATATGAGTTATTTCGGCTATAATAGAAGCCCACATTTAAAATACTTCATGTGACGATTTTTCAGTGTCAAATGTTTTCAGAAGGGATTTGCAAGCGAATATACGCCAAAACAAACAGCAAATATAACCATATCGACGCAGTTTTTTTTAATGAGCTGGCGTGCACTGCCTTTCCTTGAGGCCTTAGGCATGTCTCCATAATATTTATTGCTTAACAATGCGGAAAGACCGGGATCTCTAAAAAAGTATTGAGGCATTTTTTTCGAAGCCATTGAAGACGGCCGAAATTTTCTGGATATCTTCCAGTCATTTTAAAATTGCTAAACAGGACTTCGATTTCTTATGTTTAACATTATAACTAACATTCATCCGCTTGATGGAGCTGAATACGAAATGATCAAGGTATTCAAAACGAGAAATCAAAGTTCTATGTAGCAACTCTGAAATGGCTGGAAGATCTTAAAGAGCTGAATAATCTTCCCAAACAATAATGCGGCCTTTCAAAAATGTGAACTTCTAAAGTTTGGTAAAAAGCGAATATAGCAAATTTTTCCGATCATCGCTTCTCCAAAACCATGATCTTCAAAAGACGCTCCAGCATACTAAAACTGCAGTACGTTTTAAAATCTTCACCAGACTATTCCAGCTTTTCCAGTAGATAGCCCATAAACTTTTCTGCTTTCCGTTGGCTCAAGTCGCACTGATTCGCACTGATTCGAGGTCGAATGACCAATAGGTAGCACAGGAAGTGTAGTATTGACCAATAAAAGGCCAGTTGCTCACATATGGAATAGGAAGATGATTGGGATTATTATATTTGAATGCTCGTTGCTTAAGACGTCTTTCCTCCTTTCTTGTCTTTCCATCGCTCCATTCGGGATATACATGCTCCTTAAATTCGTCTTATATCTGCTGTCGATCAAAGGAGGAGAAGTAGTTCGGAGTACAGTCATTTAAAGTAGGCGAAATCAGAAATGAGTATTTCACTTCATTCGCACTCATCTCGTAATACCGGTATCGATCCCAGTAAGTTATGGTTATGACGGCTGCTGTACTATCTTTACTTTATTGTCGTCTGGATTTATAAATCACAAGTGTGGATCGTTCAGCGTTGATGCATTTGACGAGATTTTGTCTTACAAAGATTTTGTCGGGCAACGCGATTTTGTCGGACAAAAATTGATCACAGATTTACAAATTGATCAGATTCATCAGAGATTCATAAACTTTCTCATTCATCACAGACCATAGCAAATGTTCAGTTTTGGCCGAAATGACCAAGATTTGTGTCACGATAATCTAGCGCACAAATCGTATTCTGAAGCGTTTGATTCGATTGCGGAGTAGACAGATGGAATAGCGGGAATTTAAAAAAATTCACAACATAAAATATATCGGCCGTCTTGGCTCAAAACTAGACACTTTTTTTGCAAAAAACATTTCCTCACGTAAATGTTTGTTTTTGTTCTCTTCCGCCCAAATCATATCCAGCGCCCCGAAGCACTACCGAAGCACACGCGAGACAATTTAGCTATTAACAGACATTTTTCTTCTTCTCTGCCTCTTAGTAACCATTTGCGCATTTCTTTCGCGGATGCTATAAACCACTGCTTCGTTTCTCGTTCTGCTGTAAACAATGCTCAATGCACTTCGTTCTTTTATTACAGCATGAAACTATAACTTGCAGTTCTGAAAAATGAGTCTTGTAAGTAAGTTTAGGGCTAAACGCATATTTATAATTCGCTTGAAAGCGATATGAGCATCCGCAGAAAGCATGTATCCATTAAAAATATGTCATGGACGTGAAAAAGCAATGCTGATTTTTTCCTGTGTGATCATAAAATGAGCTGGAAAAGGAACTTGTACATCCGGTAAAACAACGAGAGGGAAACGATCTCAGCGCTATGGCGAAAAGAACCCCCCTCCCCCCCTT
>JPKZ01022848.1:1650504-1695674 GCA_000803305.1 Toxocara canis
GGGGGGAGGGGGAGGAGGAGAGAAGGGGGTGAAGCGAAGGGAGAGACGAGAAGATTCTTGAAAAACGAGATATGCATAATGCCTTCTATCAGTTTTCAATGCGCTTGCACATGTCTTCCCTTCATTATAGAGCCATAGCTAGCTCATTTCTAATTTAGGCGCAGCATTCTACATAATATATTTGCTTTTATTCTGCTTTTTTTTTCCTGTAATTCTTTCATTGTAGTGAAGGATTTTTTTCTGTGGCTTTTATTTCGAAGACATTTCTTTTTTCGGTCAAAAGCGACTTGGTGAATGCTGAGTATGGTGAGTGTAGCATAAACAATTGCGTAGCTGATTGTAGGCGTGCCCGATTTGTATATCGACCGATTTTTATCGTGTTGGGTTTGGCGATTATATGCCCAATCAGCTGACTGATATGGTGGCACACATGCAAGAACACCACATGCAAACCCAACCAAGTGCTGCAGCGAGCAACAGGTTAGCAAAAATATGAATTTCTGCTCCAGAGTCCTGGAGACAGCTCATGCTGGACCGTCTTCAGACATGGGCGGGTTGCAGTATCATTATAGTTTCGATGGTCAAGAACCTTTTTGATTCACACCTTTTCTACGTGCTCATTTTATGGTGCTCTGCGCTGTTCTGCTGTGTTCTATGGTTGCGCATGAAAATTTCTCGCATATAATATCATGCCGACTAAAGCCATCATCGACGCAGCCTGGTCTTCAAATAGAATGTTGAGGGAAACAACCCAGATCCCGACCTCGACCACGTACTTCTAACTCCTGGAAAATATCAGTGGACTGCAAGCTTCTGGTCAGTAAAAGCTTAAAGTACAACAGTCTCTCCACTTCCCTCATCAAGGTCTCACCTCAATCGAATACCTTCTCAAGGAGCTAGCTGTGAACTTTTCAGCCGTTATAGTTTTGCTTTAGGCAATATGATAGTTTCTTTTTTTCGATTTGAAATGCATTTAGAGTTAAAAGCTGGAGAAGCCTGGTTGTGGAAAGTAATAATGCGATTGGAAATGCGTTAAGCCTGTTCGGAAAACTTTGGCCGTGCTTTCGCGGCAGAACTGTTCTACGTTCACATCCGATCGGGTTATGCGATTGAAAATTTCGAAATGTCGGGTCTGTATTCGTCCGCAGAACTGAAGCTCCAAATACGTTTACGTAGTTTTCGTGCCTAATATAAGGGAAGTGTATCATATTATTACAATTCTTTTTTTCTGGAAGTAGCACTTATAGATAACCTTATAAAAATAGAAAAGTTGATTCGTAACGGCGTTGTAGGGTAATCGGCGACGCACAAGCAGGTGTAAGGGAGGGGATACGATGTCGCTCAGCTTCATAAGCACGTTTCACTCCATGAACATATTGCGGTGCAGAGAAAAAAGCTTTTGGGCGATAATCGCTTCTTCTTATCTTAAGTGAGTCAGCTGTCGCTCAAAGCTGCCATTATCAGAAGCAGTTGGTCTTGCGATGTTTAGCGTATGTGTGATTACGTCTTCAAAGCATTGCGAGTTAGGGTAAAGTACATGCAGCCAAATTTCAACAGGAGCACGCAAGCTCAAAAAAAAGAAAAGCAATTGAGTAAGTGAGAATGCCGGAAATCGTGCTTTAACTCGCTTTTACTCACCGGTTTCTTGCACGAAGAGGGGAAAGTACTCACAAACTCAAAATTTTGGAGGGGAGGGGGGTGTTTACGCATATGATATTCAGCCTTTGTTGTATTTCAGTTCGCACGGCGGCCGGGGTGGTCTGTCGGAATTTCTTCGTGACCGCGATCTTCGTCGTGTGACCATGCACAGTGTGCCACTGATAGCCAACGATTCAGATTTCGACGAACCAGAGGGAGAAGGCACAAGACGCAACCCGCCACGTGGTAGCACGTCCCAGCGTTCAGATGCCTTTCCACGTATACGTCGCAGACTTGTGGAAAGATCGGCCAACGACGCACAAGGTTGGTGTTTGGCTTTTATTGGCTTATTCTACTTGTTGAATTCCGTTCCATCTGCAGTGATTTACGACTACAGTTGCAATTCCTTCCTCGGCCTCCAATTCCTTCCCCCTCCGTCCTCCGCTCCCACCCCCGCCCCCCTTCCCATCCCCCCTATCTCTTCCCACATTTTCCCTTTGCTAGTTGCATTTGGAAATTCAAAGCAGTGCAATATTTGTCGTGTGTTCGTTACTTGCATTTCACCAGTCAAGATTTGTTGCAGAGAGATGCTTCGCCGCTTCATTGAAAAGTGAAGGCCACATTTGCATCTCATTCGTGGAACTGTAATGTTTTGTAGCGATGATTTGCAGGGACGGAGGAGGAGAGTTCAGGGCAACCACCGTTTGGATTTAGGCCTCTTTCGTCATTAAGACAAAGAACAACTCCAGCTCAACAGGTTTCTTTGCTACCAGCCTTTCTTGTTTCTTATTCTTTCTTTCTTTCTTTTATTCTTTATTTTTTTCTTTTTCTTAATGTCCTCTCCATGCCTGCTCGTTGCAGCGCTCGCAACTTTTGCGGGAAAATTTTTTTGCGATGAAAACGATCACTGTGTTTTCGATTGAAGCGTCATATAACAAAAAGCAGAATTTTTGGTTTGCCCTGTAAAGCGCCTAATAGATACTTGTCATATTTGGTTTCCATTTTTGCTCCAAAATGGCCATTTCTAAGGGCGATGGCTTCTTTAACGGATGGGTTGCATGGTGGTAGCCAATGTAAGTTGTGAATTTTTATCCCGCTTTAGTCGTTGGCCGGGCTGCACTCGACATACTTTCCGTTGGGGTGGCTATTTTTGACAGAGATGCGTAGTTATGATCAAATGATGGGGACTGATAAATTAGTCATTCTTCTATGAACTATTCATTGTTTTTTTCTGACGGACTTATACGTTTCCCAACAAAAGTATAATTTGCGTAGAACGTTGGCATTTCCGTCCTTCACCTTCTCTTTCTCTTTCCCCTTCTCCTGCTCACCTTCCATCCTTTTTTATGTGCCGAAATGTTGCATTGCTGTGGGTATGAATTCAAGGTTATGCGATAATCGGTTTTCTGTTTTGAGAATGGAGTAGCGATGCAGTCGGGTGTAGCAGAGACCGTGGCAGCACAAGGAGCAGAAGCGACACGAATGCGTTTTGTTCGCTCTGCGAACGCTGTCGGTGACGGTTCACGCTCCTCTACTCTATCGTCTACTCCGCATACGTCCGGTTCGCGCACTTCGCTTGGTTCGCAGCGAAATGCTCGTTCGAATCCTTCGGCTGGCAGTGTCACCTTCCCAAGAGCGTTTCATTCACCCATTACTACATTCTCCCGTCCAAACGTGCCAAGTATGCTTTTTTAGTGTTTACTTCGAAACTTTTAAAATTGGCTTTGTTTGCTCTTCTCGCTATTTTTGTGTTCCAATTCACGACTTTATTGTTGAAGGGCCTTTTTTATTTTAGTTCTTTCGGGTGATACGAAATGCGCAGCTAAATACTTTGGATTTCAGAGTTTCTATGTGAGAGATTGGCATAATCCAGGGCCTCTTTTGTGCGTGGCTTACTTAGAATGGAATTTATGACAAGGTTAAACCAGGAACCCTTTTTGGCCACTTTCACACCTTATTATAGAGTGGCAGATCTTTTGAAATTGTTGTGCTATATTTTCTTGTCGAACGTATATGTATTTGCAAAAGCAAGCACAACACTATGTGACATCAGTAATGCGCAGAGGACGTAGCGATGCAGTCGGGTGTAGCAGAGACCGTGGCAGCACAAGGAGCAGAAGCGACACGAATGCGTTTTGTTCGCTCTGCGAACGCTGTCGGTGACGGTTCACGCTCCTCTACTCTATCGTCTACTCCGCATACGTCCGGTTCGCGCACTTCGCTTGGTTCGCAGCGAAATGCTCGTTCGAATCCTTCGGCTGGCAGTGTCACCTTCCCAAGAGCGTTTCATTCACCCATTACTACATTCTCCCGTCCAAACGTGCCAAGTATGCTTTTTTAGTGTTTACTTCGAAACTTTTAAAATTGGCTTTGTTTGCTCTTCTCGCTATTTTTGTGTTCCAATTCACGACTTTATTGTTGAAGGGCCTTTTTTATTTTAGTTCTTTCGGGTGATACGAAATGCGCAGCTAAATACTTTGGATTTCAGAGTTTCTATGTGAGAGATTGGCATAATCCAGGGCCTCTTTTGTGCGTGGCTTACTTAGAATGGAATTTATGACAAGGTTAAACCAGGAACCCTTTTTGGCCACTTTCACACCTTATTATAGAGTGGCAGATCTTTTGAAATTGTTGTGCTATATTTTCTTGTCGAACGTATATGTATTTGCAAAAGCAAGCACAACACTATGTGACATCAGTAATGCGCAGAGGACATGATTGATGATTTTAAATGAACTAACTGATTCGTATAAAGGATCACAGCCAACCTCAAATGGAATATCGGCATCCCGTGCGGTTAGCGTGCATTCTCCCTCACGACAAGTGCCTCCCAATGTACGGGGTAGCACAACGAATAACGATCGCAATTCCGCTGCTTCCGATCGCTTAGCAGACGAAGTGGCGCGCTCGCTTTTGAGCGCTTCCGAACAAACGATGCAAAGGTCAGAAACGTTGCTGTTTTATTGTTAGTGATCTGGTTGTGATCAATGACGTTTCCGTATCGAGCTTATTCTGGCCTGCTTTTTCTTATTATAAATTTGTTTAAGAGGTATACGAAACATCAGTGGTTGTGATAGGATTTTCTCATGAGTACCCGGAGGGTGAAAAGGGGTTCAGTTTAACCAACGGTTCTTTCCACCTATATGTTGCCCCGTTGAGTTCAACAAATGAATGGGCGGTTCGTAAAGGCTGGTAATCGTTCCTATCCGCTCCACTTGATCCTCTTGTGGGTTAGCCATCTCATGACAGCTGTCGTTTTATGGTATGAGTACATCTACCATTTTCGTTGTGTATGGTCCTGGTGAAAACTGCCTTTATCTTGAATGGGCGACGGTTCTCTGTGTTCACTCATTGCTTTAGAAAAAATCTGCAGTTGTTTATGCAACCAAAGACACCTGAGTTGTCCTTTTTTCTCCAGAAAGATTTTCATCTTTTTTATTTTAAATGATTCATCAACATTTTCTGTTTTAACCATTTAAATTTCCTGGTCAGACCTTTTTAAATCGCTTCGATGCGCTTTTAGAGGCGATGGGAACCAGAGTCACGCTGAAATGAGGAACTTAATTCGATATGACCGGGAACAATTGGAAATGCATGAGCCTCAGGCACGCGGATCTGGTACTCGTCGTACGTCCGTCGAGCCAACAGTGTTGTGCGCATCACCTGCCAGCACACTGCCAGTCTCGAGTTCAGCTCAGCCGAATGGAGGTAACGAAAATGTGCAAGCGAACAGCACTGACCCGCAACAGTATCCCGTCAATGTTGTGCCCACAGATGGGATTGTGATGAACAACGTTGGTCGTGCCGTGCTTATACTTCCTCTTCCGCATGCTGACGCGAACGATGAGTCAGCAACAGTCACTGTCGAAAATGCACAGACAACAGAGACGCAGAATTCAAAAGCAAATGTTGCACCAGCGGACTCTTGTGGTGTGGAAGCGAAGCGAAATGTGCATGCGGTTGCTAAGTCCTCTAAGGCTTCACATGTGCATGCAATTTGGCCTGTACTCACTGCCGGTGCACCTGTTCATACATTACCCGTAGTCCGCATAAGGTACCGAGCACCAGCGGACTCTTGTGGTGTGGAAGCGAAGCGAAATGTGCATGCGGTTGCTAAGTCCTCTAAGGCTTCACATGTGCATGCAATTTGGCCTGTACTCACTGCCGGTGCACCTGTTCATACATTACCCGTAGTCCGCATAAGGTACCGAGCACCAGCGGACTCTTGTGGTGTGGAAGCGAAGCGAAATGTGCATGCGGTTGCTAAGTCCTCTAAGGCTTCACATGTGCATGCAATTTGGCCTGTACTCACTGCCGGTGCACCTGTTCATACATTACCCGTAGTCCGCATAAGGTACCGAGCACCAGCGGACTCTTGTGGTGTGGAAGCGAAGCGAAATGTGCATGCGGTTGCTAAGTCCTCTAAGGCTTCACATGTGCATGCAATTTGGCCTGTACTCACTGCCGGTGCACCTGTTCATACATTACCCGTAGTCCGCATAAGGTACCGAGCACCAGCGGACTCTTGTGGTGTGGAAGCGAAGCGAAATGTGCATGCGGTTGCTAAGTCCTCTAAGGCTTCACATGCGTATTGCGCCAGGGCATCCTTCCTCCTCTTCCTCCCTCCCACCTTTACCTTCTTCTGTCCTGATGTTTGGAGGACGGCGATGTGGTATTAGGCTCGCTTTTATAACGCAAGTGACGTAAAATTTAAGAATGTGCCATCGGGAATGGTCGCACCTGAGCGGCTGTCGGCACGACGTGAGGAGGTGACGATGGTACCGGTGAGTCGTGCTATAGAGGTGATTCGACGTTTGGACGCAAGAAACGCGCAGTCGCATCGTCCATCCCCCACCGAGACGAGCCCAAACCCTGGCGCTGTGGATTACATGGTCAGTCTTTTCGAGTTGGTAAAACTTTTTTGCCACAGCCTTTCTTTCACCTTTCGAAGCTTTGACATTTTAATTGCAAAGAAGTGTACTACCCGCCCAAAAGCGGTTTAAGAGCAGATAAATGCCTGCCAACTTTCAGCGTCAGGTTGAGAATAACGGGCATTGGAAGACATTTATGGTGAAAATTGGCTGCAGGTGGCTGAAGCACGTCTTTTAGTGAGGATTAAGTCTACTGCGACTATTTATATTTGCTCAGGTCGACAGGGTTTTGCACGCGTCTTACATTTCATCACTCATCATACATAGTGAAACGTTTAAATTTTTATTTTCCATTTGCAAAGCAAATCATGATTTGCTTTCAACGTTTTTTTATTCATTTTGCAACGTTTTCTTTTTCATTTATTCAACGAGAGGCGCTTATTTAGACTCTAATTCGGCGTAGCGAGGCAGCGTTACATTCCGTAGTGGCAGCATCTGCGAGCAGTGCTCGTCAGGGAAGTAAGCAGACTTCATCGACTAATCGCTCGGATCAACGAGCGCGTGGTTCAGTGAGGTCTCGCTCAAAAGTGCGCGATGCTCGTGATGAAGATTTGAACGATTACTTCACCAACGCTTTTAAGGTTTGATAAGGCGTTCCGTTCGATTTGCTTGATGTAACCAGTCGCAGAAGAAAGAAGCGACATGGGAACCAAACAACTTTGGCATAAAGTGCGAGGGGGAAAGACAAAAGGATTATCTGTCGTCCTGACGTTTTTGTCTTTTCACTTATTATCTGAGCGATCTTTAGCTTACAATTAACCATTCCAGACATCCACCCCCATCTCCCGCTAAGTGCGCCACTTACTGTAATGATTGATTCTGATGGATTATTTTAGCAAATGAAGTGGGCTTTTTTTTCACTCGCATTTTGTCTGTTACGATTTTGCACATCGTCATTGCTTCTGGGAGTCTCTTTCTCGTATTCTTTTTCAATTGTGACACTGGAGCGAAAATTTCTATAGACGTAACTTGTACGGGAATTAACTACTGTTTAACAAGTCTTGTTTTAACGATTTATTTTCTCATTATTTGGCATCCCTACTTCATGTTTCGAATAAATTTTTGTTTTTTTTTGCCCTTAATTATGCATGAATTGTTATTTAGAAGTGGTGAAACCAAACAGGTCTGGGGGTAGGTGAGGGGAGCGAAAAGGCAGTGATTTTGAGGCGATTATCCTCAATCTCAGCTTCACTATAGAGTGGGAGGATCGCTGTTTTTCGCCTCTGTTATACAGAATACAGAAAATCTTAAAGAACTCAGGGAAACACTGGCATGAAGTTCGCAAAGGAAAATGGTTTGGTATCTCACGTTAGAGACGCAAGCTGAGATGGCTTTTGAATTTGCATAAGCTTTTAATCGGGACAACTCTTACGGTATTCAGAAATACAAACGGTTTTTTAGCATTCTCCGACCTTGAATCTTGTGTATGGCTTTTTCGGCTGCATCTACACTGCTTAATTCGAAACATCGTTTTAATCTATGTGCACAATTTTCGGATGATATGATAGTCGAGAAACCGATTGACATGGGGAATGGAGGGAGAGCGGAAGGAGGAGGAGACTGGAAGCATATACTTAACAACACATGTGGAGAACGTTTACAATTTATGAAGAATTTTGACCATGGTATCTCGCTCTCACTGTTCCCGAAATCCTGAATACGCTCCTAATTTGTAATGGCCAGATCGCAAGCAGTTTTTTTTACAGTTTAAATATGACGAAACGTGCACTGAGCGGTCGAAAATCTTGCTTCAAAAGTATACTGATGTCTGGTTGTGGGATGTTGTAAGATATAAGTTCAGCGTATTAAAAGGTTCGAAACTTGAAAGTAACGTAAGGTCAGTTTTGCTAACAAATAGTGTACTCGATTGAGATGTACGTATATTATCTATGTTAAGTTCACGAATGGCAGTAAAGAGACGCATATATGTGTAAAGGTTTTGACAGGCAATGATTGCAGCCACCTGATGTCGAAGTACTGCTTGATGGTGTTGTTGTGGAGAGGAAACGGTTGTTCAAGCCGTTCAATGTCAGAACGGTGAGTTTTTTCTTATTGCATCATCAAAATGTCAGTTCCATCGAGATGTTAACGTATTGATGTTCAGTTTAGTCTTTATTTGTTTTTTTTTAAAGGAGAATTGTTTCGAATAATTTAGTAACGCGCCTGCTGGAAATTTATTTTGAAGCTTTTTTTAGGGTTATGCTGCAACATAAACAGTAACTTGCAAAACGATGGTTTACAAATTCACCATCGTACCATAGGCTGTTTTATGGAAATGTAGTGAAATTTTCGCTTAATAATTTGTATGATAAGCTCTTATACCAAATACCTGAAATGTTTTATGGCGAGGTCAGTTGGAGTGTTGCGTGTTGCTTAAAATCATTTAAAATCATTATTCCTTACTTAACGTTGTCTATCAGTGTTACATGAAGAGCCTACGATTAAAATTATGTTTGGATATCTTGTAAGCCTGAATCGGCTGACGGTCCAGCCATCTGAGGCGCGAGGGCAGGGGATGTAGGTGTTGCGCCTTTTTTTTGCAAATCCACAAGAATTGTTTTAAACGATCATATCTTCATCAGACTTAGGGGCACTTTTGTTGATTTTGTTGGTCATACGGATAACATGCTCGAGTTTCCTGCATTTGTTTCCCCTTCCCTAAGGTCGTCTGCTAGAAGTTCGTGCATTGATGCTAAGTATTTTCGTGACTCAACAAACGCACGAGTTTTTTTAATCCTAGAAGCGTTGTTATTTAATCCTCAGTAAGCATTTGCAGGAAGAAGATCGCGAACGCGTTCTTATGCCTTGGCTGCGCAAGGAACGAGAACTCGATGAGTTAGCTAGTTTATCGCTTCGTTCGTCATCTATTAATCGCGAATTGCTGGCTCCAGCTGCGAAAGCGTCAGCGGAGGGTTGGTTAACTTTATGAAGATTTCCTTGCCTAACCAGATAGCAAACTAGTCGACAATTTTTTTGGGGATTTTCTTGTCCGGAAAGACACTGAAGTGATGACTATAAGTACTGTTAGCTTTCTGATTGGATCTGGTTCAGCCGACCGACTTGTGGACACTGTCGTTCATTGTAGGAAGGCTATAGGATTAGCTTTATGGATTAAAACTGTCGAACGGGAAGCGGAAGGCCGTCGGTTTGAATCCGTCTTTCGAATTTAATCCTCAAGTGAATCTCCCCAAGTAGTGCTACATTTTCAGTTATCGATTATTTTGTAATAGAGAGATAGTAGTAAATATTTCTTGTTACAGAGCGAGTGAGCGCAGGCAGTACGGCGAGTGTGGGAAAAATGAGCACGCCGATTGATGACGAAGAGCCGATTGTATGGGAATCTGAAGGCGAGTCTAGTTCAGAGGCGTCCACCGAAAAGTCAGAAGGCGCTCTATTTGATTACTCGCCGTCTCTTTGCGTCGTAGTGTAAGTTTTAAAATGTTTACACAAATTTGCTTCCGTAAGCAGGGTTTACTCCTCTGAAGTGAAGTGATTATGCTGAGCGATTATTGTACGCATTTCAGGCACAAGTTTTGCGTGAATTATCAAGTACTTTGTTTCAAAATGAGATTTGGTATGCCTATCGCAATCCGCTAGATTTGCGATTTATGCAAATTAAAACACCCATTTTGTCTTTGTTGTGTAAGAATGGTTATCAGCTAATTGGACTGGCTGTCTGTGCACATTAACGAATGGTGAAGCTGTCTGTGCACATTAACGAATGGCAAATTAATTATGTTTATTGGGTGTATAATTACTGAAACGTGCAATCTTTCATAACTTGGCGTGATATGAATAGGGATAGCTATTCGCCGTCACTGCAACACTTAGTGCGCTTCGTTGGTAGAGTGTTTCATTGAAGAAGTACAGTTTTGTTCAAAATAAATTCAAAGAATCGAAAAGCAAAGTTGCAAGATGTTTCGTGAAGCTGTGTGACTTGTTTCGTATAATTTCTGGATCTTATAAGGCTTGTTGAGGGCCGTGCACGTGCTTTTTTACTGTCTTCTTTGTGTTAGAAGTGCTGAGTGGTATTTTATTTCAACGTCAAATTGCCAGTCAGAATTTTGCAGTCTTTATTTTGAGCTTGACCTAAACGTAGAGCAACACAGATTGTTTGTCAAAAAAGGGCTGTTTGAGTAACATCTCACTGAAGACATAGGCTTAAAAGTTTGTGCGCTTTGTTCCTTGCTGAATTAGATGTTGCTGAAAGGCCACTTGGGCATCAGACTGGCCTGCTGGCAGAAGAGATGGCTTGTATAGTCCTTTCAGTAAGGAGAGATCGGTCATTTTATATAATCGATCTCTCCTTACTGAAAGGAAAGGGTAAAAGGTAAAAGGGGGAGGGGAGGAGGGTATGTAAGCCCATTCAGTTTCATATAGCTCGGTCCATACAGAGTTGAGAGAGATGAAATAGCTCTCCTAGATAACATCGGCGAATTCTGAATAATTAGGTGAGTAAGCAGAAAGGAGAGGGTGTAATCGGTGAACAGTGCTTGCACATATCCTTCAATTTCAAAAATTTTAGGGGATAACCATTTTCGGACTAATATTTTCGGGTCTGCCAAAATTTCTAAGCAGTGGACATAACCAAATAGTGCAGATCACATTTTTCGATGATTCGCAAAAAAAAAGTGAGGGTTTGGAAATTTTTCTATGCCTGTTATGGACCATCGGGCATTTCGAAGTTCATCGACCGATCTGCGCTCTGATTTACGGGTAGGGGATGGCCATATGTGCGCTGAACTTTTTTCAGTGGTCCTATACACGGCATGCTGAGTGCTCAGGATGACGGTGAAAACAACTACTGGAGCGATTATCGTTATCTGCACAATCGAAGGGATGTATTCCTACTTAAAAAGTTAGTATTTCTTACTTCTTTTTGATTTTGCTTTTTCCTTTTTTCTAGTTTCAGTAAAGCTGAACGACACTGGTTTATGTTATTGGTTAAGGTGGTTAGCGATCAGATTACAGCGGCACAGCCAAATTATGGGACGATTTGCCAGTCAATGACTTACGTAGAAGTGAATATGGGTGCGAATTGTTTTACCATCAATAAAATGGTGCTCGTGATCGCTTTCGCTTGAAGTATACCTCAGGTTCGTTGCTCGCTTTAGTCTCACTATCGTATTACAAGCAATCCAAGTGGTGCGCAAAAAGTTAACGGTCCTGCAGTTGTTCGGATGAAGATGTAGACGTTTTCACTGTTTTCTTTTTCTTTTGTTTTCGATAATTTCGTGATTGGAGTACCTTAAGGAGCGTGGACGTACCGCCAGAGAACGCATTCGATCCTTGTGATTGGCGATTTCCAAGACAGCTCGTACTTGGCGCGCTTGACGCTCCCATCTCAATATTTCTTCGCTCACATTATCTTCCTGGAATGTTCGAACGTGCTTTGCGCACCAATCTTCGTGAATTATTGCTAATGAAACACCCGAAACGGGCTGACGAAACAAACGACGAGAAGAGCGCTGCCAAGGTTATTTGAAACTTGTTTTTTGTTTTGTTTTCGTTTAATGAAGCATTCTAGCACAGTTTGTTTAAAAAAATAAAGAAACGAAGATAATAGGATATTCATTCACTTATTCTATAATCATGGAAGTTTGTGGCAAGAAAACGTTTCAAAACGCCGAAATTTTACCATCTTAAAAGATTTCGAAACGGAAATTGCGATTACCAGTACAAAATCTCAAGTGCTGCAGTGATTTATCCCGTTGTTTTTGTGATCCCGAGCTGATAGCCGTCTCAGATTATCAGTTATAAATGCAGTACTTCACTAGAGCTAAAGTACTGCTCTAGTGCTTATGATCTCCATGAAGTTTTATAATCCGTTTAAGTACAACTCACTGTAAGGGTTGCGATTTTTGTGTGAAAAATAGAATGTTACGTGGTGCGGTACAATTGCCTTAGGTGATTTTCTGGCAAAAAGAGCGGCGAAGGGGAGTGGGCTTTGAAACGTAATGAGAGAAGCAATTATGTTCAGCTTTGTTCAGCTGGCTGCGACTAATTCGAGAAAACGATGACAATCATTAGTGCTAAGCAATGAGTTTATAGTGTTGGCTCATTGTGAACGGCACTTCGCTCGTAATGCGATTAAGGGAAGGGAGCACGAATTTGTGATAACGGCTTTTTAACCTATCCGCTTTGATCGGATAACGAACAGGGGGAGAGGAGGTTTTGACATGGTAGACCACCTTCATCCCCCTTTATCCGTCCCCTTCTTGTACCCGTTCTTCTTGATATACCCGTAGAGATCACTGTGAACTTCAGTTTTTCTGTACGAACAGTTCATAATCATTTCAGCCGTCTTCGAAGAATGTCTTGGGAACGGATAACGAGTGGAAAGAGGTGCATCAGTGGGGTCAGTCTGGTGCGGAGGATGGTGTGAACGGTGGTAGAGCGATCGATGTGCATCCGGATCTGTGGTATTTTCTAGATTTGGCTGGTTTTGTTGAGTTTAGTGCCTAGTGTCGATTTGTCTAGCAAATGTCAACGCCGCTTGTTTGTCAAGAGCTGTGTTGAGATGAATTGTGATTGATTTGTTGCTAAAAGTGCGCCAGCTGGATTGGCGAACCGCAGTTTGCTAACTTAAAGCAGCATATCATTCGCTTTGTCAAGCTGTTACCCTCGTGGCTGCTACTACAGAGTGAAAAGAGAGTGATAATTTCAAATGGAGTCATTCAAAAATAGCTATAAATTGCGAAATATTTCTCGTGTGTACAAATTCTCCTCCTTTCTTTTGAAAAGCTTTCGCTGATAGGAAGTTATTTTACTGTACACAGTTGTTTTTTCCGTGATCGTTTGGTTCTGTTGTTCACAGCACTTGATTTGTTATGATGCCCTAAACTTGTTTCTCCTCCTTTTTTTCACCCTTTTGCATCTTCCGGTTTTGTTTGCTAAAAAGACAACTTTTCCTTTACAAATGCACTTTTGATTAACGAAATGCAGAGCTCAAGTAACGAGAGTCGTGACGATGAGTTTGGAATGATACCAGAGAAGTGGAATTGTCGTTACGCTTGTTGTGCTTTGTCTCTGATCTAGAATATACCTTTGCCGCAGACAAGGATGATTACGGTGTGAGGATCAAAGACGAACGAGGGTGAACGTGTCCATCGACGCTTAGGAGATGATTACATAACTGCGGAATGCCGATGTTTATTCTTTCGTCATCGTTGATTTCAGCGTTCACCCATGAGAGAAGTTGAATGTTTGTAATGAAATTGCGTTATTCTCATGCATATTGTAATAAATGACCATCGTTTTGCTTGCATCCGATAACAACTGGGCGCTCAGCGCTAAACATATTCCTCGTCAACTAGAAAATACCTTGTATGACTGCTACGTTGTGCAGAAATGCTACTCGAACGATTGTGGGCAGCGCTTAATCGTTGCTTGACTTGCCGTTTAATGTTCGCTGTTCATGAATGAGAATCTGTTTTGGTTATAATAACCTTTGTTTCTCATGTAAACCCTTAAGAATTTCTGATGAATGAACAGCGGACAAAGGCTATTCACTAACTGTTACGCTCACTGTATGGTTGATAATATTAATGAATTATTTTTCATGGTGTTTTGCTTGTTGTATACCGTGATGTATAGTGCCAGCCAGCGTCAGCAGAAGTGCAAGTATCTATGAAGGCGAACGATGGGAGTGTATTTAGAAAATATGTAGGTTTCGATTCGTTTCCCAACTGCGAACCGGTTTGATCGGGAATTATATTTTGTTGTCTGGTCGATATACTGTAAGCCTCAGGCGGACAACCGGTCTTTTGCGAATTCGAGGTGCCCTTCGGGGGACTGTGCGAACGATCCTTGGGTGGCTTGGTGCGGATGGCGGAAGGATGCCCACGTTAGCTCCCATCCCCTACCAAAGTCTGCGATGATCAGAGCATTTTGGCAGTTTTCCCCGTGCTTGTTGTCGTGATG
Organism: Toxocara canis; assembly: GCA_000803305.1. NCBI lineage: Eukaryota > Metazoa > Nematoda > Chromadorea > Rhabditida > Toxocaridae > Toxocara > Toxocara canis. The sequence goes on from JPKZ01022848.1 coordinate 1,664,997, forward strand.
TATAGTGCCAGCCAGCGTCAGCAGAAGTGCAAGTATCTATGAAGGCGAACGATGGGAGTGTATTTAGAAAATATGTAGGTTTCGATTCGTTTCCCAACTGCGAACCGGTTTGATCGGGAATTATATTTTGTTGTCTGGTCGATATACTGTAAGCCTCAGGCGGACAACCGGTCTTTTGCGAATTCGAGGTGCCCTTCGGGGGACTGTGCGAACGATCCTTGGGTGGCTTGGTGCGGATGGCGGAAGGATGCCCACGTTAGCTCCCATCCCCTACCAAAGTCTGCGATGATCAGAGCATTTTGGCAGTTTTCCCCGAGGAAGTGTTTCTTGAACGTAAAAGTTTTGAGGAACAATAGAGGCACTCCGAGAAAGTTTTTGGCCATCGTCGTTCGCTTTCTGTGAGTCGGAAGAGTGAAAATGTTGAGGGCGAGCACGAATAATTCAGAAAATTGATTGGTTTGCTTCAATTCCATTACAAATGTCAAACGGATGGAAGAAGCTATTGAGCTCATCAGGCAGTCGAAACTCCTCAGCAGCGTTAAAATATCCGTTAAAGTTGTTTGCGCGAATAATATCATGTAAATTACATCGCGAAAATAATGCATCTCGTAACCATCATTTCAGTTAAGTCCATTACAACACATGTATTGCATATTCATACTCGAAATGCAACTGTTGGGATTTCAGTAAGACGCCTATAAATTTGCGATTACAATCGGTGGGGATATTTCGCATTGAGCGATGCTTTAGGAGCTTTGACGCTCCACCGCGAGACATCATGGTATGTCTCTTGATGGCCTGAATCCGATCGATCCTTTGCATTTTTCGGGCTGTGAGGGTAGATTAGGATGTATTGTGAAGAGACAGTTGGATGTCAGTGGATTGGACGCGAGCGAAAGCAACCGCCGAGATGTGACTACGAATTTTTAAATGTTTGGACGCGTAAATATGGTACGATGGTTTTTAGTGGAGGTAGCAAAGAGCAACTATATAAAGCGCAAGAACCATATTGTGATCCTCGGGAATTTTGCGCGTCCTGTTTACGAAGGAGGAAGGTTACTCATACTGTAAACGGCCGACGTAGAGCGCTTCCCTCAAATTCTGCTCCGGATTCTGGAGATGAGAAGCAGAAGCTTTTCCTCCAACTTAATCTGCCTTTCAGAAACGCCACTCCGCACAATGCTTCATCCCTCGAACCGAGCCTTCTCATCAAATAAGATCACATCACGTCTCTAACGAGCTGTAACTAAAAAGTGTCTGGGGTTAGGTTTTTCCTGTCACGTGTTGTTTTCGTTACTCTTTGCCTTAAGTCAACTCAACGCACCTCGAGTTTTCAATAAAAAAATAACTCCAGAATCGGTGACGCACTGTAACAACTAGAAAAAATTTCAAAGGTACCAATCGTTCTGGCGAGGGGGGGGGGGGATTGGTGTTTGGTAATTCAGTAAGATGCGTTACTCAGTAACACCACTCTTCATTTATTCAGCCGCACCCACATGAACGAAAACGAAAGAAATTCGTCAAAACAAAGTGAAACTTTTATTGAAGTGAAGGTGGGCACTCAAAAGATGAATCGAGAGCATGGGCATTTCTGATGTGAACAGATGAACGCCCTGCAGCAGAAGCAACCTCCAGCTGCGAGACGCGAACGCTCGCTTCGCACCAACACAGTCTCGTCAAGTGGATTCAACATCCGAATGTCCTCTTTGACAAGCGGACCCCAATCTGCAAACGCTCTGGCTTCATCAGCTCAGGCACCCTTACCATTTTTAACGAAATTAATAATATTAAAGTCGAAATATTCCACTAGTAGGTCCTTTCTTCCGCCTTTATCAAATATACATGCATGGACTGGCCGTTCTCCATATTTGGCCCCATAGAAAGGCCAAGCGACGTAGCGACCGATGGGCAAATTAACCGCTGCATCTTTATGCAACAGTGTATTCCCGCTTCCTGAATACAGTAGAAGTAAAATCTAATTTCCTGAAAGGCGAGAGAGAGTATTACGTTCTACATTTTTTAAGCTCGCACAAAGACCCTACGGTTATGCTTGGAGGGCTTTATACTTTGTCATGCCTTCTATAACTAGATGTGGTATTAGTTTGTCTACGAGACTACAGCAAAAGGGAAATGAGTTTCTTTGCAGACGAAGCTTAATCGCATTTGGCTAAAGAAGACCTAACATAGCAAACTGTAAGCGTGATACGTGATGGATCCAGCATATAGACATAATCGCTGAAACTGTCTGCGGTGTGACACATGACAAATTTATTCCAGAAACTCTGTTCAAACGGCAGAACGCGTCAGTCTGTGATTAGGATCGCTTGAAAACAAATAATCTTTTCCACGTTTTTCCACATATTTCGTAAAGATTACTATCTCATCCATCCAACCGTACAAGAGCAATGTTTTTAGGCGATTAAACGACGAGTGAAGAAAAGATGCTGAATATGCTGGAGAGGATAACGTGAACATACTACAACAACAATACTACAACGAATCTCCCTATCGAAGCTGCCTGTTTTTAATGAGTTCTGCAACAGATAGCTGAATTTCCTAATCATAATGCAGAAAGGGTTTGATTATGTAGGTGTTAGAGCAACAGTTTAATCAGATGCGGGATAACAGCTTTCAAAACAACGGTTGTTTTCAATGCAACATCTGTTAAGCGTGTGGATGTGAACGGTTGTAGGAGGAATTAATTGTAGGAGTGAGGCGAGAGTTTCGAATAAAATTTGTTTACTAGAGCCCTGAAGTAATAGCGTGTTCATCACAAGAGAGAGTTGCCAGTCCGGTTAGGTCAAATGTGAGATATTGTAGAAAGAAATATCGCAATTTGAGGTGATGAAAAGAAGTACTTGCTCATAAAGACAAATTATACTTATAGTTAATTTGTTATCTGTTACGAATGATTGTGATCGTTGAGTTTTTCATCGTTTGCAAAAAGCACGATTTCCTGACTAAAACATTCTTTGCTGCTTGTTCGGCGACAGTAAGTTTCACAGTTCCATCCTCTCTCCGTTCAGATTAAATAGTGCCGTAATAAAACGGCTACTGAAATGTCTACTGAGGTCCACAATAACTTAAACGCAGCATGGCATTGCCCGTATTCGTGTATAAAAATGTTTAAGCGTTTTCTTCTTGTTCCCTTAATGCAGGAATCAAGAAAACAAATTTGGCTGGCTACAATGAATGATTGAAGCGTATCATGAAAATCGTGATTTTTTTTAAGCAATATCTGATCGCAGAGGGTAGTGTACTTGTTTGCTAATGGGCGTACAGAGAATTAATTGCCTTTGTGATCGACGATATCTTACATTTATTGCGTTTTGTTTTAATGTTGCAGTTAAGTTGAGTGAGAGAGTCTGAAGAAAAAATTTTCATGAAAGATCCCGCTGGGATAATTAGCACAACTGATGTGCGCAATATCTTTTTGTTCATATTAACAAAAGCGTGCACAGATGAAAACCTTCGAGAGCGATCGACAATCGACACTGCTTGTTTTTACGCTCGATGGGTGTACGAGAAGCAGAAGTCCAGTTTTTCGAGATCTGTTGATTAGCGAGGCGCTGATTTTGTTTGTTTTTTTTTTTTTAAATTGGATCCAGTGATCTTGCAAAAGCATTTTTCGGAAAAGAGTTAAATTGCACAGGCGATTTTTTAGCGTCAGTTAGAATCATTTACTAGACCATCGGAGTCATTCGTAGCTAAGGCCAAAACGAGTTATTTAAAGCCAAAACAACAGCCTTATCGGTGCAAGACGAAATGCGTATGCTCAAGACTATTGTCGTACGTAAAACAGCACTTAGCTGGCTTCCGAATAGATCATATATGCATAATTTTGCTTGCAAAAGCTTTTCAGCAGTCCAAACCACAAAGCTTGCTGCTTTAATGTCACTGCTTGCCTCAGCATGCATGTTTGATGATGATTTGCTCAAACTGCTTAAATTTTGCACCTGTTTTGCGTTCGCATGCGAACCCTCGTAATTAAATATTCTATAAATACGATTTTTCTATAAATTTCAAACGGAAACCTTATGACAACGAAAGTGATGAATTCGATAAAACTCCGAGATTGAGAAACGATTTTGAAATTACAGACAAACAATAAAAAAAGATTTATGCTCAAAAACCACATAATTGAAATGAAAGCATTACTGTTCGAAGTTCAGGCATTTGCAAAGAAAAAAAATATGGGCAATTCGAGTTGCTCCAATTAGCTGAAATTTAGTTCCTGTCAATGCTTTAAAAAAATAAATTTTAACCTTTTTTTTGCGGACATCGAACCAGAGTATCTCCTGTGATCAGCGAAAGCTTTATTGTCAACAAGAAAATCAGAAGCTAATGAGGAGAACAAACATATATATATACAAACATATATATATATATATTCGATTTTGTGGACTTTCTTAGAGTAATATTGAGGTATTTTGTACGAAACCATTGTTCGTTGTTTTTTTTAAGATGGTGACTCAAGTACGCTTTCAAGAAAAAATGTGCTGTTGTACATGAAAGATTAACGTTTTGTGGCGAAATTCAACAACCTAAAATATGGTTTTCTTTTTGAAGTGATTAACTCAGAATGAAACGAAACGGATAACGCAACTTGACTGATACTAGATACAGAGTGTAAAGGTCTTGGATAGTGCTATTTTTAAAAAAGAAAATTACGTATTCCAGCTTAACATTCTTCAACAGTGAAATAGCATTCAGTTTAGCGAGCCAGTGCATTGAAGCATGGAAATAGTTGCTGAGGATACAAGCTAATTCGGCATGCAAATGCTAATGCTCATGCTCAAGTTGCAAAATGACTAGTCTTGGTATCGTCATTGGGTTACAGATGTTACTTTGAAAGGTTACTTTTAAAGCATGGACGCGCAAACATCTCATTGAAAACAAAAAAGCTGACTGTATGTATGATCTTGCAAACATGAAACATAGCGACGGTTTGAATCGTTCCAGATTTTCAATACGTTTTGGCTCCACATTCTCTTCGGTAATGAGATTTTCCGCTGTTGCGCTTTTTCGACTACTACAGAGTAAATCAACTCTTGTCACATTACTTTTTTTGTCCAATGAGTGGAAAAACTGGTACGCTTAATGCTGCAGCTAATGAGGTTATGAAAGATAAAGAGATGTTCCGGCTCATAAATGTCTTATGCGAAAAGAGATTCTCACATATGATCCATATCGCTGTAAAATATTTCAACTTCAGGAAATTTTTCACCAAAACATTTCCAGTATTACTAGTGATATAAAAATGTTTTTACATATCGTTTCAAAATATATTTTCATATCGCTTTTGGAACGAGTAATTTTTGTTCCTTATGAGTATGTTAGTAAGCAGTATTTTCTAATTCAACTATTCAACATGGTGAGCGCAACCGCTGAAAAAGAAGTTTTTTTTAACGAAAATTCCATAAAAATCAATATGTATTTGAAATGAATGATAAGCGAAATACATTCTCATTAGAGTTTCGAAAAAAATTCAGCAGGGTTTTTGTTTCTTAATATACTCTTAGTGGAATGCAATAGAAGTTGGATTTGGGTTTCGATTTCCGTTTTTTTCTTTTTTTTTTTGCATATATCACTCATAATTGCTTGTTGAATGGTTGACAGAATATTATGCAGTTGTCATTTTGCAGACAATAAAATGCCTCTAAGATGAGAGGTGCAATTTGAGTGAAAGGCTAACCTGACAGATATTGTTTAGGTCACAATCTATAAAAATAGCGTGCTTTGATAGCTTCAACGTTCTTACAACCATCCGTTATTGTGTTATTGACCTTAACTAAAAAGTATTGCCAATAATCTATATTTCGCAGTTTCTCGCCTCCCCCCCCCCCCCCCCCCCCCCCCCCCCCCCCCCCCCCCCCCCCACCACCCCAGATTCTTCTTAACAGGAGAGAGGTGGGGGAGGGGCTAACGGCTTACATCATAACGGGCTGTTCCACCACTATATTTTTGACACTGCTGCAAGAATACTTTTGTAATCTTCTACACCTCAAAAAGAACTCATCATCACGCCCTTCCCTCTTCAGGTTTTAACAAGTAATGTGGGGGGGGGGACAGCAAGGGGACTATTGTGCGTCATTAAAAGGTATCGGGAAAGAGTGTAAAAATCGCACAGATCAAAAGCTGCAACAAAAAAGCGATACGAAAACAGTTCAGCAATACGACAATATAAGAAAAATCGCTGCAACTCTGGATTTCCACGACTTCCCAATTTTCATACGCTCGTCTGACGCCTTTTGATATCCCACACTAGCCGCGCTGCTCTCTTAGCTGCCCACTTGTCCCCTATCGCAACTGTATATAATCTTTCAATCGAAAAATTTTTCACGTTTTTCTCGTTTGCCGCAGTTGCACACTGAGATAGATGCTCAAATTCAAGAAAAACAAAGAAAAGAAGTAGACGATGATGAAAGTTCAAACATGTAAAACCAAATTTTAATGAGCTTATGCAAACCTGAAAATAGCATCCCCTTCCTCCCCCTCGGAGTCATTCCTGGATAATGAAGCATTTCAACTGCAAAAACCGACCAACGTTGCTAGTGTACCGGATAAACGCAAAAAAAAACTCACATGTGATGAAATTATTTCTGAAATTCGATTTTAACAAAAAATTTCGCGTTTAAATTTGAAAGAAAAGTGTACAATCGCTATTAAAACCCAGGAACTCTAAACAATACGATGCGATAAATTAGTTCGTTACGAGGAAGCGAAATGCGCAGCAACATTATCGAAATTTCGCATAGCCTGCATTGAGATTTCTGTTGATCCATTCACAAGAACATCAAAAATAAAAACATAGCCTCTACTTTACTTTCAAGCAACAAATCTCTAACTAACCAAGAAGGCAACACGGATAAAGTGGTAACCGATTTCGAAAGAATCTAAGGCATATTCTGGATGAAATAGAATCGATTATTCCAACAGAGTCACCACGACAATAGAATTTCAATAACCATGAACTAGGGCATCCGCTTTTTCTTTTTTCTTTCTGCATAAAAACGATCGTCATGAGTGGGCTAGGGCTGATTCGATTGGTTTATATGAGCGAAGCGAGGATAAGGGACGGACGAATGAAGAGCGCTTGTGCATTATCTCAACAACAGCTAGATAGCCGCGATCGATTCAAATAAATCAGGTGACATGACATCATTACTTAATGCAAAAATGAAATAAATTTTTAATTTTCAGAAAGAATCACATTGAACTTTTTCGGCGTCTAATATCGCCTCAAAATTACTTACTTCCTTTTAATCATTCCAATACATTGTGTTTCACTCAATTTTTAAAGAGGACGAAAACAAGTGGATTGATGAAGTTTGTTGTTATCGTAAATGCGATCGTGAAATTGATTCGCTTAGAATTCCACCTGCCTATTGGCGGCCTGTCGATCGCAGCCGATGCAATCAGAACTATTGAAACGAAGTGTCACGAATATTTTGGCTCATCTAACAATTTTTTTAAAATTATATTTTCTATGAGACACAATTCAAAGTGTTGTCGATGTAAACAGACTGGAGTAACTAATAGATAATTTTTAAAAAAAGGAAAATGAAAACAACAAGAAAAATAATCGAAAATATTAGGAACTCTAAGAATGGCTGATGGACGCGATTAAAGAGAAAAGCTGAAGACGAATCGAGAATTCTCACTTTTTATATAATTTTCTCCATCCATATGAAACACTTCTAATTCATTAAGCTTTTCCATACCTTTAAGCATTTCGATTTTTTCATTCAATTCCTTATGAGAGCAAGGATTGACTGAAGGAGAAATGCAATTCCGTATCTTATTACTTCGCTGGTCGCCATCCTTGCTGCTGATGCGTCATCGTTGTGCTTGCTAGTGCTTCCAGTAAAGTGATGATGGAAAGATGGAGGAGAGGAGGGATTGGAGGGAGGGGTGGATGTTGGTGATATTTTTCTTATAAAGATTTTTAGGCCATGCAGCACACTTACGATGTGGGAATCTTAACTAGAATTGGCGGAGAAAGGGAAGAGAGAAGTATTTTTTTTACGTACTGATGGTGGGGGGGGGGGGCGGTCACCTTATAGCATAGCGATATAAACACTGGAAAACTGAATAAGTGACTCCGCTAAACCAATTTTATTTGTAGTTAGCCAAACGCACTCAAGCACTGATTTATGAGGCATATTGGCGTAAAATCGTTGAAAGGAAGGTACGATGATTGGAGCCGTAGCTGAGTGGAAGTTTTCGCTGGAACATGAACGAATTCGATCCTTCCCGGCATCCGAACGAAATCTTCAGTTTTAATCGAAAATTTCTTGTTTTTTTTTTTCAACGAAAAGTAACAAGAATAAATTAGTCTAAGCGATCTATTTGAAACATCTCAGTTCATATTTAAAAAATTCATCCCCCTCACTCCCACCCCCTTTCTCCCTCTATCCATTACATGCGAATAGAGAGTTTGGAATGAGAAAATGTTCTCATAAACCTTCGAAAATTGTCCATCATGTTACAGTGGACTTGAATGAAAAACTAATAGCTCATCGAGATAGATTTACTATTGTTCTACGCTTACGGACGTCATTCATTACATTTACGAAGAATCCACGCGTTCGGCGATATTAGAAGATAGGTGCTTCGAATAATAAGTTTTTGATGGGATCTCTTTCATGATCGGTATTTTTATGGTTCAGAAGCCTCTAAAAATCGACGCTAAAGCATATCAGACTTCAGGACGCAAATGAGAAACACAGCAGAAAAGCTAGCAAGAATTCATGAGCATTAAATACCGTGTGCAGCAGAGAAATACAATGACTGGGTTGAATGAACAATGACCAGCGACGACGAGGTTCGTTCTTTGAAAATCTTCGGATTTTCAAGAACGGCGTCTACTTGCGCAATTCTTCGCTGTAGTGACCTCTGATCTTTGACCATTTTCTACCTAACTTATAGTTTAGAAGATGCTATAGATGAATTGGCTAAAAAGCGAGAATTAGATTGCATGGTATTAGCTCATTAGACGATAATGCTACTTGGGTTTCGAAACTTTGAGGTACGAGGTCCCGTTATTTTCTATTCTTCTCATTCCCTCATTACTTTCTTTTCTTTTCCTGTTTATACTAATGACTCATATAGTTTCTTGAATTATACTGAAAAGATCTAATCCATTTATGGCATCACATGGAGTTTAGTGAAGCGAAAAAACAGAGACATTTGTTGAAATAAGTTTTGGATGAAATGGACAATACGAAAAAGAAAATTGATGAAAAGTACGATTCAACGATAAATGAGTAAGCGGAATATTTTCGTATTATCCTTCAATCTTTCCGCAGCTATTTTCTAAAGACTTTTATGATTGGATGCGAAATGTGAAATGTAAGTTTAAAATGTAAATCGCATCTTATTGACAATGCCATTTCAAGTAATATTCATAAGCGATTCGCGTACGCTCATATACATCCGCCATTCAGTCATAACTTTAGCTATCATAACATCAAAACTTTTTCAGTCAAGTGGAAAGCTTATCAGGGTTTCGATTTATGTCAGTAAGTGTGGAGAGCAAATGATCACACCTCAAAGAAGATACAGTATTGCCTCCAATAAAAGCCTCGATGTAAAAACATCGTTGCCTCAATTCTCGACTTCATCCCAATAATTCGCTTTAGGGATCCGATCACGCTTCACATGTAAAAATACGCCGGAATAGAGCCATTCAATCATGGCCCTAATTTCACAAGATTAAAAGCTTACCAATTCTTTTTTTTTACCCTGTTGCCCTAACGACTCGAATGGATAAGACGCTTCAACTCATTTATATGACGGGCTTCCATTTGCGCTTCCATTTATTTTATGAACTTGCTAATGGGAAGCCTCACTATTACACAAATAGCTATTAAAAGAATAATGTTGTTGGTTTGTGTGACTTACTTTATTCAACGCTGTTTGATTTTTGCTCATTAAAATTGCTCTTAGCCCAACACTGGATTATTGTTATTGTGAAAACGACGTTGAAACTTAAAGAAAATTGTGCGTTAGATGTAACCAGTACAGTGTTACTCACTAAATTTTGGTTTCCGAGTGAGTGAGCCATAAGTACGTCCAGCAAGTCAGTAGGCGCCTGAAGGAAGAGGGGCGAAGGGGCTTTGCATGTTGGATACATCCTTGCATTGGAGTATTTTAGCACTGTTCTGAACACATGTTCTAGTGGATTACAAGGACCTACCCTTGTCTCGGAAGAGTGTTTGAAATATGCCGAATTTAGATTTGGTAGCGGAAATTCTGCAATAAGACAAACAAGTCGAGGTTGGACTTTTCGTGCAATGTGAACCATGTGAATCAGTTGTAGTGGATGCTGTTAGAAGCAGTATAGTGGAGGAGTAAATATTTTTGAAGTTGCAAAAGTTCTTCTGCTTCTCAAAGGATTGAATCAGGAAGCCTATAAGCAGCTCAAAGGAATGTGGGAAAAAATAATTTAACAGTTTTTACAAAATGGGAGAACTTAAGCTACAAATATTGATAACAATCGACCCCGTAAATCAAATCCGTATAGCTCTAGCTACCTATGCGATCATGCGAAGTTCACGTAAACACTTAGTCGATCACATTCGTTTCGTTCGCCGCCCACCCCTCCCCCTCTTAGAGTGCTCAAATTCATGCAACTAAATCCGACATTCAGTTGCACCATAGTGCAGGGTATTTCGTTCAGTTTGAGCGTCGAAGCATTAAACCAAGAAAACACTCTCTCATCATACGACGGCAAACGCTCGCCACCTATGTTCCACGCTTGAATGCAGTGTGCGTTCAGGTAGGCCATCAGAAAAGTTTACTCGATTGCTGTTTTCACCATTCAGCGTGTAAAGCAACTTAGTTTCCCACAACTGTTTTAGTTTCAAAGTTCCGGGATCGGCAACCGCATTATCAAAAAGGGGAAAGGAGAGAATGAGAAAGGAGGGAGAAGGGGGGAAGGGGGCGAAAGGGAGGGGGAAAAAAATTTGATAATATGGCTACGTTTGTGTGCGTTATTTTGATGCGCTCTTTCTGTTTGTCTGGAAACAACTCAACATTTCCATTCCAATTCTCCACCTATTTTTTCGTGCGCTTTTTTGCATATGAACTTTCAGACGTATATTCTTCACCAACGGTCAACGGTCCGTATCCTTCAATTGCCAATCCTCCCCCCTATCTCGCTGTCTTCCCCTCCCCCCCTCCCGAATAAATATTTGTGAGCATAGGTGAGTAATCTAGAGCTACTTTCGTCATATGCGAATGGATCCGATGTGAATTCATTAGGCGGTTTTTCAACCGAACCAAGAAAAACCTAATATATGAAGCCCAGCATAGTGAGAGAGAGAAAGCTGCATAAATATGAGCTTCATGCGGTGATTTTTCTGAAGAGTTCCTTTGAGTTCTGAAAAACACCAAAGAAAACCGCACAGTAGGAGAAATCAAACTCACTCCTCAACGGCCAGTTCAACACCCATTTTTTTTTCAATCTTTTTTCACAAATGGATAGAGTAAACAGTAACGTATCTGGCTGTTAAATATGTACACGATAAGGATGTACTTCAGCGTAAATCTTTAAATGCATAAAATGCAATTGATTTCCTATGTAATTTGTCATTTTTATGAATATTTTTCATATTCTCGTTAGCCTTCCACAGCAAATTCCTGCAATTCCTCTTGAACATCATTCATTTACGAAAAATCTTGAAAAAAAGTGAACGGATTAATGAGAAATGAGTTGATCGCTCCCGCTATGCTACTTTTTTGCTGTTTTCATCCCGTCACTTAAATTTTTCAGAAAACCGCTTGAAATTTCAAAGTTTTCACAACTCCGATGGTCACAACCATTCGGCAAAGGTGCCTTCATTCAGCGACATTCTATTTAGAATAAATCATATGAACTGCTCATAAAGTGACGCGAAATTCACGGCTTTTATAGCTCGCTGAGTAAATCGTTCGACCATTCATGCATGACGTGCTCGTTTTGCTTTGATTTTAGTCGCCAAGGTACATAAAGTTTTCGAACACTTCAGACAACACTTCGAAAGCCTCGAAAAAGGGTTGGAAGTACTGAGCAGAAAATAGTTCAGAAACAATCGACTAATACATACGACGGGACAGTGGCTATCGAAGGCTAAAAATCAGAAAAACTTCAAAAATGCATACGTTTTTCACAATCAATCTTCCATCACAAATTTCTTTGCCTCTTCCTTTCCGTGATTACTGTAATCAATTTTGGATCTCCTGGTAGCTAGCTTACTGATGACCTTATGGCTAAGCTGCGCAGAGTCGAACCTCGGTCCTTTCGCATAGCAGGAGAAGGCTCTATTTGCCAAGCAACTGCCCCGTCATATATATGTATATATACAGTGGCTCGACGGATATAGCCTTAGTCAGACACGATATTGACAGATTACTTTCGAAAAGCAGAAAAAGAACAGTTTACTGCGCCACAAAAGATCCCAAATGGAGCGCGGAAAACATAAAGTTAGATTAAATACAAAATATATTGCTGGTCATGCAAATACGCATTCTATAAGCTTTCGTTTAAGCATACTGGCACAGGAATTGAACGAAATTTTATTTGGCCAGAAGCGGTTGTGATCGAAATTTGATCGAAATCGCAAGTTGTTCAAGACTATTGCTGGGTTGGCTTTCCCATCAAAGACATTTGGCTAAATCCGAATTTCAGTTGCAGTCGAAAAATCGAAGAAAGCTGAGAACGGATTAAGGTCGATATCCATCGATTACGACCTGATTCGGTTGGTTGGACGATTAGGATCACTATTTTGAAGGCTGTCGAATGGCTCTCGGCTGTCGAACTAATTAATAATGCAGATGAACCTATTGGCTAGTCAGTGGCGAAATATGGTGTCAATAAAGTTTTGACAGCTTGGTGATGCGAAAACTACGATAAATGCGGAAACTATTTAAATGAAATTGTTCGAATATGTGCGGTTGATGTGGATCGCATGGAAAGGATAAGTGTTAAAATTCTGATGTAAATGTAATCAAAATGGAGGCGATTCGAATAAAAATTGATTCGTTAGGTGGTTCGACATAAGGAAAGTACGTTATTTTTTAAAGGGAACTAAAGTAAACTGCGGATTTGCTAGTAAAGTTCTTTGATTAAAGTCTTCAAAAGCCTGATTGATTCCTGAGTAAACCGTGGAAAAAGGTAATAGTAGAAGAGCTGCAGATTCGTTTTGTTATGCAAATGGGAAGGAAAAAAATGAAAATTATTTGTTTCATCCTATATGCAATAATTTTAAGCAAAGACATTCCGATTGCATTTATTGCAAACTCTGAGAAGTTTTGCAACGAATTCTCTAATTTCAATTTATTGCTTGCAATACGTTTTGCTGTCGCACTTTTCACTTCTTTTACGTCATCTAATAAGAATGGTGAGAAAAATCTGAAAACAAAAGTTAACGATAATAATAGGGCCGGTTTAGTACATATGTGCTAATAATTGCACTGCCTTTTAGTATTTAATAAAGCTTAGGCAGTGCTAAGGGCAATAAAAAATAATATCAACATTTGAAAAAGCAAACCTACTAATAATAAAACCAGCACCATTAAGTGCTTGATAATGCACAGTTGGCAAGTAACATAGCACCATTTACCAGTAACCCCCCCCCCCCCCCTTCTATCGGTTCTTTTCTCCCGAAACCAGTATTATACAGGCTTTCAGGTTGTACACGGTAACTTTTGGCACTGAAACTTTCGTCGATTTCCTTACAAGTATCGCAGGGTTAACCAAATTCAGCATTAAAGCCAGCTGCCAAAGCAAATCAAGCACGGAAAATGCTTTGCAAGAAACGCATGATGCGAAGAAATAAAATAAGATTTCTGAAACAGGTGCGAAGCATCATATACATATACACATATACATATACGCTATATACATAGAGAGGGAGAGGGAATAGAAGAAAGAGAGACAGAAAAAAAGAGAGGGAGAAAGGAAGGAAGAAAGAACGAACGAACGAAAGAAACAGAGAGTTGGGACCGTCGTTCAAGTAAACGATGCACGTATAATGGTTTATACAGACGACGACTCTAACTCTTTGTTTTCCTTTATTTTGAAGAGATTTATAAAATGACATAGTCATATGAAATTATACGATTGCGATATGGGTTGAAAATTTGACCGGAGAGGAGAATAAATAGTGAGAAATAATGATAATGCTTTTCTAGCACGCACGCGTTCACAACATGGGCCTTACAACACTCGTGAAGGTGTACAAACAAAAGATTAAACTTCTTTGAAGGTGATAATTATCCAGCCGATCTACGAGTGTCTTTTTCTCGATATCACCGTCGATGCGCTTATTCAAATGCGCATCTCAAGCTCATGCTAGACTCACTTTATGTTATGAATTTGCTACGGTTACACGTCTTAAAGCATCCATCGGAATAATAACTGCATACAGACCTCACATCAGTGATACGCATTTCTAACTGTATAATTTCGTTTAAGCTAATACCAAATGAGTTAGCTTTTGCTGATATGTACCCTGTAAATAACAGTACTTGTTCGTTCGTTGTATTTGTACCTAACTTCCGATTTCAGAAATGTATAGATATCGCAAAACTCCGACATATTTTATTTAGTCTCTTGAACACTAATCGCTTACTTTCCGCTTCAGTAACCCGAAACGAAGTCGGCACAAATCTGGTGCATATATTTTCTTTCGTCTGCGTTTCTAGCTGACTTGCTGTTCTTGTATTTATTTATTTTTGTATGCTTTTTCTATCAAGCCAAAAAATGAATACAGCATGTGGGTCCTATAACTAACGATGTTATAAGCACTACCCGATAAGTTCTAGTTGACCGGGCAAGTTTCCCACACCCACTGAAACAGCTAATGCTGTAGTCAAATTTGCAGGGGAGTTGCATCAGTGTGAGATCAAAGAGCTAGCTGGACGGGCGTGGGTTGAAAATGACGTCACATACGCCGGTGGAAATAAGCTGGCAAATAATGTGTCTATAGGGGGAGTCCAAAACTATCGGTACGAGGTCGTTATACCACGAAAATGGTTGCAGCATGTGCTCATTCGCATTATGTTCGAATAATGCTGCATGTAAACCAACAATTCTACGGGCTCCACTGATCGCTCCGATCGATCGCCAAAAAAAAATCACATCTTTTACGGAAGTCACATGATGAACTTCTATGCACATGAAGAAACTTTTTTTAGCCAAGTGAAAAAGAGTGTGACCGTTGCAGGAAGTTGCACAGGAAAATTCGATTGCTGCGCTGCGCCTCAACAACGGTCTAATCTATCTCTATCTTCATCGCGTGTGAGTGTAGCGCTAATAATCTGCACTAACCTACCTTTTTGTTCTCACCCTGATGTAATCCAACGACAAAATTCAAAGGCATGTACTATTAGTTATTGTTTAAACGAGTACGCGGTTGGAGTAAACACGTTTTTGATCTCACCCTCATGCAATCCAACGATGAATTCAAACGCATGTACTATTAGAGATTGTTTAGACGAGTACGAAGTTGGAGTAAACACGTCGGATTGGATAGAAGGAAGCGACTCGAGCTAGAACTAGAGGCTCTAAATCTTCCAAAAGTTAGAGGTTTTGACTCGGCTTAAAAGTCGAGCTACAGTTGAAGTCCCAATTAAAATGCTGAACAACACTAACAAAACCAATAACAGCTGTTAAATTTATTTGCTATTCACACGTTGGAAAAAGTCCATCACATTAAAATTTCCGGAATCGCCCATTAACATTTAAGAAATTTTCATTCATGAAGATCGCACAAAAGTCAACTATTTCAAATGAAAACAAATGTGCATTGTGGACGTCGCTGGTGACATAATGCATGGAGATCACTTAAGCAAATAAAATGTTACCTTTAGGATATCTTCAGGAAAAAAAAACAGGTGCGTTTAAGGCTATGTTTTGTGTTTTCAAAGGAGTTCTGGAACAGTCCAGAAACAAAGTAGAGAGACACTTCTGCAAATCATTCTCTATTCATTCGAACACTCAGAGCACCAGCAAATGCTTTTAGTGCACTTGGCAAAATAGTGTTTTTTTTTTAAACTGACAAATCCGTATTAGACTTGAAGCAATTCAAATGGAAGCAACTTGACGATACTTTCAACGAAAAACTTAAACGCCATTGCAGTGGACAAACTAAGAATGACCAAGTAGGCATGGTAAAAAGGTTTCCTTGACGACAGTAACAAGCACCATATGCAGCACCAATCCTCAACGCTGCGTTGCGCTAACTATTAAACCGACGACAAAAACCTAAGGTCAGATGAAGATCGCCGGAGGTAATGAACTCTTAATAATGTCACAGTTCTTGAACAAAGCTGCGGAGGAACCCGTGGAGGATGAGATAGAATTTTTTTCAGCTCAAAAAATGTCAAGAATGCATCCTGATCATAATGATCCAAAAACTCTCCAGAATTGGGGAGTGATTGTGATCGGAAGCTCAAAAGTCATAATCGAGGGAAGATGATGAATTCTATGATGCAAACATAAGAGCACAATCGAAGAGAACCAACCTGCAGAGTGTGCGACAGCAAACAGTAGCAATATGCATAAGGTAACGGGCATCATAGCAGCGGTGGTATCGCAGTGGCACTCTCGTTTAGCGGTCAGTAGCGAAAAGGCGATTCTGCTGAACACGCCCATTCCTCGGTGACGTCCAATCAACAAACATTATACTCTGCGTTGTCAACGTGCCGCCTACCTCTCGAAGTATTCATACTACGAAGTGAGGAATGTTGAACGAAAGTCTGAAGGAAATTCTCATTCGAGAACTCCTTTGTCCTCTTTTAAGTAACTGTAAACTCATCAAACACTTCCTGTTCGGCACTTCGTTCTTGCTGACTGATCTTTGCCCCGACCAAAAATTCGAAGCCACGCGCAAAACACAGCTGTACACAGAAATCGAGGAGTCCGGCACCAATAGCGCAGTATGATCTCAACTAACGCACATACAAATTTTTGCCCTTTGATCGCAAGAGATATCGCACAGATTTGGCGGCATCGTAGACACCTTTTATTTATTTATTTCATTCATTCAGGCTTTCATTTATGTCACATTACAAATTTTGTCTGACAGCCGACCGTTATATGTAAATTGAGGACAGCCGAAGGTTATATGTAAATTGAGGACAGCCGATGGTTGTATGTAAATTGAGCAGCTCTGTCGCATGGTACTTATCGACAATGTTAGTTTTACAGGTTTTGCGTGAATAGCTGGTTCTTCCAAGTACGACAACGCCTGAGAGGATATTTAGTAAGGAGCTCGAGTTTTAGGCACACAATTGCTTTATGGGTTTTAAAGGCCCAATATCCGCCAAATAATTAATTTCACTCCATATCTAGTGTTCGGATCCTCAACTTATTTGTGCTTTTTTCTTTGCTATATGACTTGAATACCATCATTTAGTACTCGTCGTAGGACTGACAGGTCTTTTTTTTTCTGTGCAACCATTGTCGCCTGGATGAACAGTCTAATATTTGGTAGCATGAAACCATAGCATCGACGCTTGTATTCCACACTGAACACTGTTTTGACGTCATGTTGAAGTGTCTTCGATAGGTTAGCTGCTGGTCGAGAAAAACACTCCAGTTCCTTGCGCCATTTGCCACCCTTACATATTCGCTATCTGTTAACAGCTCTAGATTTGCATCCATCTTGGCCATTCGATGAGAGCAGCAGTACTTGCTAACCGCTGATTTTGAAGAGTTAGTCTGCATATACATCGTTCCTAAATGCTTCCCGACTTTGGCAAAGTCAGGCCATGTAATCATTTTGTACTCATCAAGTTTTTATGTCACCTTACGGTCTCCGGTTTTTTTCTGCGGCCGCGACTGGCAAAGCGGTGCTGTTTGCAGTCCAAACTGCTCTTCAGAGTGCTAATTTGATCCATGCAGTAAACAGATCTGAATTTCAACGAATAAGCCATATTTTTAAACAGTTCATTTCAGCACTGGCACCTGTCGCACACCAGTTCGCTGCTAGATATGATTCTCGGTTTGCACAAGCAGGAATAAGGGGAAGGAGGGGTGGGGAGAATGGTGGATGGATGAGGAGTCGATCCTGTCCTAGCGATCCCCGCGAAGGAGGAGGAGCCGCGATTTTTGATGTCTATATCATGTTTCCGACCTGTAGCCGCGCGTACTAACTGATTGAGAACAAGTGTCATACAGAAGTGAACATAACATCGTGCAAGTAGTAAGAGTAGTAAAAATTTATTATATTTGTTACACAGTGATCGTACGACACTACACTACGTTTGATTTCTATACTAAGAAAATCGTTAAGCTATTGGCATTGTGCAATTTAGCTTAGGATATACTTTAAGTTTGTTTCGAGGCACTGCGATACGAATTAGATAGAATATGTGGTTTTGGTTTTCAGAAATTCTTTTTCGATTCCTCGCTGACCGTTCGCAAATTTAAAGTACAATATGGGCGACTCCCTAAACCATTCTATACCGTACTTTTCTCGTCCCTCATTTCACTCACATTATAGCACTCACTACATACACCCGCAACATTATAATATTGTACATCAAGATGTGCCACTGTTATGCTACGCTCAATGGCCAAGAACTAAACTACAGTATATACTACACATAAGTAGTTTGGAGTGTTGCCAATTCATTGCCTCAAACTCATCAAAATCTTTTAGTATAGAATAAAAGCTATGTTAAATCCTCTTCATTCACCTCGCACGTGGAAAATCCTGGCAACAGGAAAGCGAATTTTTAGAAGCGAAGTGAAGTTGGGAAAAAAATGGGAATCGAGAAAAGTGGGTTTTTAGCGGGAGAAGTGGAGTGGGAAAGTGCGGAGCGGATTAAGCTAAGCTGGAGTGCAACTGTTGAAAACTGAAAAGATGGTTGAAGTGAGGTAACGCTTATAAAAGTAAGCAGCAAAGAAGTCGCCTTAACTTTACAAAAACTCTCAAGCCCGAGAGACAGCGAAAGATTTGGACGTTGCTGCCGACTGTAGCGATATTTTCTGATCCAGTCTTGTGTACGTATGGATATATTTTCTCCTCCATCCCTCCGCTCCCTACACCCACTCCCCTCCCCCTCCCCCCTACTTCTTTTCCAACCTGCGTTCTCACAACAGCTAGGTTTAACAGTTAGTCACAGAGAAAATCGAGTAACAAACACAATGTGAAAATTGCAATGGGGTACACCTGTCTGTGGATACTGTCTGCAAACATTTTTCATGCAAGGCGCTAATATGCAATTCAATGGGCCATCTTTCCATACAATTACAAAAAAATTACTTTATTATTTAACGACGGAGCGCTTCATCTACCTGCGTTTTTGCTTTTACGATTTTTCACGCTCGCATGCGTACATTTCTACGAGAATATGTCGAAACAATAAATCACAATAATATTTTATTACTATGCAAAAAAGCTTGTATGAGTGAACGGGTCTCAGAACTAGATGAAGAGAGGAGGCAATGAATCAACAGCAAACGACTAAAACTTCATCTCATAAGCACTTTCTCCATGATCCAGCCAGCGTTCGCATGATTCTTTACTTCGTTTTTGAATGAAATGGTTACGACAACAGAAGCTGAACAGTGCAAAGAAAAAAAAAACGTTGCAAATGTTCCATGCGACCATTGCGTAAAAGAATTTATTTATTTATTTACTTATTTTTGATATGGTTAGGCTGTCTTGAGTAAGAAACAACGATATTACACCACCTATGGAGGTAGCAGTGTAATACAATAGCGAGTAGAACAGAGAAGCCTGAGAATTCTGAATTTCTAGCATTTTCAAATTTTTAACAGCGCCTATTAGCTAATTCTTTTGAGATGATATTTGGAAAAATTGATTGGCTGAGGCAAGATGAAAGGAAAAAAAAATGTCACGACGCTCTAAAAGCACCAAAATTGATCCACCGTTCAGGCATAATTGTAGCGGACGATATAACGCTCTTTTGCAGTACTTCTTATTAGATAGGATTTTCGTCCATGATTGCTTCAACGGACATGTTTCTGTTTGGAGTCGACCTGACGCAGATAACAAGTATGGTCAAAGTCGATTGACTACTGTAATTAGCTGCTGGACAGAAATGCAAAGAGGAACAACTAAACCAACAACAAAAAACAGTGTCGTCTGCCCACGCATTTGGTCGATCGTCGATCAACGAAATACGTTACGGCCGTAACGTCTCCCAATGCGTCACGAGTAACAACTCAGCGCGCTTCCGCGGAACGTTCGCTCAAAAATGTTAAAGCGATCAAGATCTCACCCACTCAGATGAAATAATTAGCGGAAAACAACGGCTACATTTCAGTTTCGAGAACTGCGCAGCTAACAATTACGCCACTCTCAGTCCGCCCCCAACCATGCCATTCCCACCCTTCAAGTCTGCACTTCACAGCATGCCCACATACGCCGTGCATCACTGATACCTCCGTTGCAATGACGACAGTATGCGTCAGTTCAGAATCTCCATTCCCAAAACGATGGGTGGAAAGGTAGGAGATGGGGCGAGAGGAGTGGGGGTGGGGGGGGGGAATATTCATACATATTAGCCGCCTGTAAGTAAAACCCCAGTCATCCCACTGATACATATTTGTGTCTATATTGTCTTCACGAGACGCTTTCATCAACAGTTAGAGCGTAAAAACATAACTTTTATTCAAACAAACACCAAATATAGCGAAGAAACTTATGCGCAACTCAGTGGACCGAGCTTCCAAACGAAGAGATAGGAGACAGCGCTCACAATGAAGAGACCAAAGCCAAGCGCTAGCCGCTTTCGGCTCGCACCAGTGAAAGCTACTTTATAGATATAGAGCTGACCGTCGTAAGAAAAACAAAGCGAAAGTTTCCTTACGAAGTATTTTACAAAGCATTCAATAATCACAACGTATGCCAAAACTATCCATAACACCTATCTTTAAAAAAAACGGTATAAATCGTTACTGCTCCCACCACTCAGACAGTACCAACTTTCGAACTCTTTGAAAGAGCGAACTCATCGAAGGGGATAAGATGAAATGACCGTTCGGTGCACATGTTGGTGCTTATTATGTGGCAGCGGAAATTTTCAAAATTATTGATAGCGAAATGCTCGTTTTCTAATCCATCGTGATTTCTAGGTAAGGTCTAAACCTTTTATTCCTACCTTCGAAAAACCTCTCATTCGTTTTATGGCATTCGCAGAAATGAGTTTAAAATGAAGGCAGGTACATTACTATCGCTTCCATACTCTCATCTTAAGCTAACATTCCCCTTTCCTTAACTCCCATTTGTAACCTCATCAATCCCACTCAGTTGCCATGTCCAGAATTGGCAGAATTCCTCACATTGCTGGTTTTGTAACCACCTAAACGATACTAGCCACGTTAGTCAGCGTATTTTGTTTTGAATAGCAACTCAAGCGCTTTTTGTTTTAAATAGAAATGATAAAAATAATAGTTCAATTTGTTGCTAACCGATCACCTAATCGTTCGTTATCAGTACAGTTTCACTTGAAAGTGGAATGAATTCGAAACAAGTCCACCCACAGGGATGAACGATGGCAATCATTTATGCTCTCCCCAAACTTTCGCTTCTCAACTGATTTTTCGTCAATAAAATATTTCGACAGCTGGCTGACTGCATGTCGATACACTTCAAAGCCATTGGACAACTCACATTGCAGGTGATACGAGCAGAAATCGAAAAAAAAAAAACCCAAACAAAACAACTGATGAAGCGCTTTGAAAGCAAAAGTGACCATGAATACACAGTGAAACAAAACCAATATTAAAAAAAAAAAAATGAAAACAGAACGCATATCACCTCTATCTTAACCTCTGAAGAAATTTCATAAAGCGTTTCCAAGAAAATCTTACAGTTATAGCCAACAATTCTTTCAAGCGCCTTCACTCTCTTGCTGAAGTACTGCAGTGCAAAATTCTTAATTTCTTAACCAGTAAGCAACAGCTAAAGAATTCGATTCTCTGGAAAGGAATAAAAACGACGGAAAGAAGCGAAGATAACATTGAGCTTGGTAGTTATGATTTGACGATCCAGTATTAACATCTCTCCCACTCCCTCCCCTCCTTCCTTTCCCCCTCATATCATCATGGACCATGGCCAGTTTTCCCATTATAGAAATATCAAAATATATGGCTTAGTGTTTGCAAGACTTTTTTCACCTCAAGCAACATTACTTTTTTTCTCACTTCAAGCAACATGACTTTTTCACCTCAAGCAACATGACCAGATAGGGAGGCCCTAAGCAGAGTGCTGCCGATATGGTCCTTACAATGAAAAAACAAAAAAACATAACCCCAACAGGAATATAGATACTAATCAAAGCGGCCAGCTAGGACTTAGTGCCGTCGCATGGCTTAACAAGCGATCATCTTTAACGATGGTGGAACAATCAAGTCCGAGGAAAAGCAATGCATGCACCAATTCTATCAACGCCGAAAATGATAACTGTGAACTTCAGTGTAACCCATTGATTTTCTGATCAAAGTGCACTACGACCAAAGTGTAAAGATCAAAGTGATCAAAGTGCACTACGGTTTCAATTCGTGATAGACTATCCAAATATGACGCTTGCAAAAATTCGCCACCACAATATCTTCAATCAGTCAACTGAATCTAATTGATAACGACACTCAAAATGTATATACGTACATTAAAACAAGGCTACCCTTGCATTCTGTTGAAAAAAAAAACAAACAAATAACAAAAGAAAAGTCAAAAACGAATGACGTGGTCAGGCCCGCAATCGACAAGAAAGCGCACATCAGCCTTAACATCGAGCCCAAAAATAAGGCAGAAAAAAAATTTAACTGTTGTACAAAGAAAAACTACCACACATCCACAAGGAGCATTCCGATATTCTAAGAAAGTTGAACGAATCGTTTAAGAAAAGCGATTGACTATTGGATAAATGTGACGAAAAAAAAATCATATCCGTATTGTCATTGCCTGAGGGAATAAAAGTCTCTTTGATTAGGTGTTTGAGAAAGCAAATATTTTCGAAATCCACTCTTACGAGACGTAACAATATCCATAACAAGGGTTACTTTTACTACTACATTCACTCAACCCTAAAGAGATTTTTTTAATCATTTTAAGATCAAAGCTAAATTCCAGTCAGCTAAGCTCGGCAGATCTCAAACACATAGACAATTCCTTGTACCCCTCTACCCCCCTCCCCCTCTACACACCAGAGTGACCCGAAGGTCTCAAACATGCGGACAATCCTTTGTACCCCTCTACATCCCCCCCCCCTCATCACGCCAGAATGACCCGAAAATTACAACTTTTGAGGTGACCGCAAACAAAAAACCTATTCCACAGACCGAGTACTTTGCAAAAAAGGAAATCTCCCTTTTACCAAGCACTCGCTAAATTCTCCATCATTTTCCATGGTTTTTAGGGTTAGGTCATTCTTTTCTGATTTTGAAAATCCAAAAATCACATTCCTCCTCCCTATCCTTTGTACCCCTCTACATCCCCCCCCCTCATCACGCCAGAATGACCCGAAAATTACAACTTTTGAGGTGACCGCAAACAAAAAACCTATTCCACAGACCGAGTACTTTGCAAAAAAGGAAATCTCCCTTTTACCAAGCACTCGCTAAATTCTCCATCATTTTCCATGGTTTTTAGGGTTAGGTCATTCTTTTCTGATTTTGAAAATCCAAAAATCACATTCCTCCTCCCTCCTACCAAACACCGATCTATGCCCGTTGAAATGGACTGCGAGAACGGCTTTAGCATAACTCGACTCTACGGCGCTCACTCCTGGAAATAAAACTATAAGTAATTTCAACTTTCATCTCGCGCCAATGTTGAGGATGGCGGAAGGCTGTATCTGTACATGCTAAAGTGCATCGGATCAACAGCAAGCTTCATTTGAAAAATTCCCATGCCATTTTCGAAGCATTCAAGCGTACCTCTTTCATATTATACGTGACCTAAGCTTTCCCTTCTCGTTCAGACGGTGCGTGCTTGGGAATTCTGAGGCTATTTTTGTGCTCCACCTAGGCAGCCAATCCCCCTCCTCTCGGCCAATGAAGAACACACTAGAAAAAGAAGATGAAAAAGCGAAGCGTCAGCCAAAAATGATAAGAAAGACTTGCTGCGCACGGAACAGTAACTACTTTGAAACCAAGGGAAGTGGCCTCACGGCGAATCTTAGGCTTAGCAGTGCACAAGCATTAGTCGCAAGGAGTGAGCATTTTCAATGGAAGCGAATAATGAATGACGGGACGTTATGCAAATGTACATGAATGATGCCTCTATCCAGCTCAGTACTCCTTCTTGGCTACCGGAGAGCGGTTCGGTGGCAGCGCCGGACGTGCGAACTGGCCCACTGCTGCGTTCACTGACTCTGTCGACTCATTCTGAAATATTTCTTATAAATTACGAGCATAGAATGTAAAGATTCTGATCATAAAAAGCTCTACTTATTCCCCTCAATGTGTTGGTGAAGTCATACATCAAACTGGAATTTCATTGAGTGACACGGAATTGCTGTCCACAAAGGTCACTTTCTGAGGCTTTGGGATGGCTAAAAGGCACCAAACCGAAACAGGAAGTTAAGGAAAGTTGTATAAAATTTTTCAACAATTGAAAAGGGGAACGGGTGGAGGTCGTATCCATACGTGATTCTGGTGCCACACTCGGTTCGAATTTGCAAGTTTTTTGCGCACCTTGACCTTTTTCAGTGAGTAGCACTGGCCGTTTGCAAGTTAAAATATACGTATATTTATACGACACGGAAACTAGAAAAAACGATCTGCACGACATACAAGAACCTATATATGGACGGACGCATAGCATGGAATATAGGGAGAACAGAACGGACAGCACAAAAGCACACGAAAAATACATGCACAGGTATACTACACGCTACTATCGTATTTGTCGTACATTTAACATTTTATATTCCTCAGCACTCTCGAAAATATGTCCATAAAGAGGTTCGAACCAAAGAATCAAGCAGTGTTAATTCGTATTTTTCTCAGAATAAATCTGCTAAGAATCAGTAAAATCAAAAAAGCAGTTTTCGAGGTGAAACGTACCTGCTTCTCCACCCTGCACCCCACCTCACTCTCCCTCCACACTTTCTGGCTGCTAATAGGCTGACGGTTAAAGCTTTGAATTTCTGCACCTCATTGTTTATGAAATTATCGGCAGAAAAGACTGCCTCATTTTCAACAACCGTACGCAGATATATCTTGAGAACAACAGGGCTATTTCAATAAAATTTGTTGAAATAAAACGCCGTCTTAAGCGGAAAGCTGAGAAAATATTTTGTGGTTTCCCTCTCTACTTTTCCAAATTTTCAGAAGCTCGTTTCGCTCTTGGCACCTTCCACTTCTTTCATTTCACTCTTGCCACCCTAGTTCTATTTCAAATTCTGCGTGCAGCCAGCTCTCCCCCTTCCTCCTACATGCAATATGGTCTCAGAAAGTTGTCCTGCGTAGAAGACACATCCTTGTCCACGAGAGGGAACGAAAAAATGCCGTGATTACGTTTCCGTAAGATAATTTAACAAATCTTATTCATGCAGAAATTTTTTTGCATACTTTTAAACAACTTTACGTGTATTCGCTCCAAAAACCGGAAAACTCGAGAGCTGGAAAGGATCAGAAAAATTTGCATAACACCTATAAAAAAATCAAATGTCACTCATTAGTCGGACTGCTATATTACAGTTTCTTCCTTAGAGAAAAAAAAGCCTTCAAAAAAAGCTAAGGTTCTGGTCCAATTCACTTAGCACGCCACATAAATAAAGCAATTAAAAGAAAACGACAAACCGAATCCTCATTCGAGGCTGCCGAGATAGAGGAAGCGTACGAATTGATTAGTTTTGCCTGATCATCCGAGAAGCGCCCAAGCTCGTCTAAATAAATTATAATTGAATGATAATCGCAAAACACTTTTTTTTTAAACGCTCCCCTTTCCTTCCCGTTTACGGACGGAAAGGAGGCAAGAAGTCTTCACGAGACTTTGCGGTTCGGTGCTTACGTATGATCCGCAATATATCTTATATCATATGTATATACATATATATATATATGTACGTATATATACATATATATGTATATATATATATATGTATATATATGCATACATATATATATGTATATATGTATATATACATATATATATATATATATATACATATATATGTATATATATAAACGTTAGAATTCCCAATTGATTTTAATAAGTTAGTCTGTTTGCCGCTTGAAAGGTCTAATTATAATACATACCAGAAAACGTGAAATGCACATTTCATGCAACACATTTCAACACATATCTCTAAATGCAACACATTTAGAAATAGATGAAAAAATTTCAACTATAGACATCGGCCACTAAGCGGACATTTTGACCAAATGAGCACAAGATGTGGCAAATTTCATGAAGCTAATAACTGCAAGCTGTGGCAATCTAAACGCGCTTCAGACAAACCCGTCGTTAAAATGTCGACCACTAAAGTTCCGAGTAGACTGTAAAAGAGAAAGAAGGAACCAACCGCTCTGCGGTGGTACGTTTTCACATGAGAAGAAATTTGAATCCATTTGCGTATCACCATCCGTGTCAGCCGCTTCTGAGCCCTCTTCCATTCTGTCCCCTGTAATAGCAAACCTTCACTTAATGGAAAAATCAACCTCCTCAAACGATCTGACCAATGCGACGTGGGGCCACTTTCTCCGACGTGGACCGTCAGAAGCAGCCCAGATGACTCCTCGATTGCACCCTCCGACTGACCCCCCTCCTCCCCTCCCCCAAGCTCTAACCCCCTCCCCTCGTTTACGTTGCCTCTATCAACATTTTGCACATTTACGAAAAGATGGATCATCTAACACAGATGCATCAGCGCGATAGCATGCTGCTTAGAACAACTTGAAGCAATGAAAAACCGTTCGGTGACATCAAATATTGCAGAAAAACGAGCTAGAGTCCCATCGGGTCACTTTAACCACATCGCGACAGGAAAGCTCAAATCGATGAGGACGTTTTACTTTTCGAGGCGGTCGGAGGAGGACGGTTTAGAAGACGATGTGGCAAGACTGTACGAGAAAAAAATCGCCCTAAGAGACTTTTAATTTCCACGAGGTGCCGAAAGCGACGCTCTCTGAAGAAGGCAAAGAGGGTCTGCTCAAGGATCCGACCCCATCGGAAACTATCTCAGGCGCTTAATGTATAAAGTATGGTGACTCAAATCTGAACAATCGCTTTCACTTGGCAAAAAACCAAAGGCTACTATTGCAAAAAAACAATAACATTCGCTATGACATTCTAATTTATATAGGTGAAAGCAACATATAACCACAGCGCAACCTCGAATGCAGCCCAGTCCACTTCCTAACCCAACAGCAAAAATTCTTCGCCATTTTTTTCTAGACAGTATACAGATAAATTCGAATGCCACATCAAAACAACCTTGTGATTCAGAACGCGCAGAAAGCGGCCGTTCATCGTGCCATGAAGCGTCCGTCTCAGTACTTGAAAGTGTTGTGATGCTCGCTGCAACACTGAGTGGTTACAAACAAAAGTAAAACACAACTGTTTGGTTGGTAACTGTCAGCTCGTTTATGCGCCTGAGAATACAAATACAACTGCTTGTGAGTGATGTAAGAAACAAGCGAATGCTTTTTTCTTTTCTTTTCATTTACTTTTCTTTGCAGGAATCTTGTTTCGAAATGACTGCAAGCCGATAAGTCAGCAAACGGAAAAGTCCAAAACACAGCGCCACGAAAATCTTTTACAGCAGCAGCAAGAAGCAAAATAATATTGCTTTATTCTTTTGAACAGAAACTCGAATTCCTACTTCTCCCAGTCATGAATTACACAGTTTCCTCTGAAATGGAAATTGGAGCGGAACTGATTTCAAAAAAGCTTTAATCTTTTCGCGATCTGCGCGAAGAAGACCTATTGTTTATCGAAGCCTACGTGTTTCTGAAAATTTCATCTGCAAACGATTCCTTGTTTAAGAAAAAAAAAAATGTGCACACGTCTGCACTCACAATACGGTTCTGGGATTGAAGAATTCACGGTTGCCGCTCAAAAACTGGCAACCAAAGGTTCGCAAATCCCCGTGACAGATGACTCCAGTGCCGCCCGTTTAGGCAGTCGATTTTGCGTCATCGCCGTCAATTTCCCAGTTTTCATCCCTTCGAAAACCATTCATGCGAGGAAACTTTGTACAAAAGAAGGACCTTTATCCAGAACAACCTTGTGTTCGACATGTTGCTTCTATTCAAGCAACACTTCTGTTTTCTAACTGCACCCAAGCAAGACGCTTCCTATTTGCGCGAGGTTTTAATTCAGTAAGAAGATTTGCTTTCAAGGAAATATGGTAGACTACGCAAAATGCATTTTCACCATTCCCTTATTCTAACGTTTGCAGAAAATAAATAGTGAAAGCCTGAAGGAATTTTCCGAGCGCTAAGTGAAACTTTTAAAATGCCGATTCAAATTTCATCGGTTGAAGAGAATTTGATTGTATACAAGGTCAGCTATTACAACAACACTGAGAACTTGTGTTCACGGATATTAGGCCAAAAAAAAGAATAACATGAAGCATGCAGAAATAAATTCAGCTCGAAAATTTAAAACTTTTGAACTCCCAAATATGAAAATCCAACGAGAAATACATTAAGTATGAAAAACTCAACGGTCAAGAAAACTCTCTCCACACTCTCGGACAGGAAATTGGTTGTCAAGGAAGCCTTACCCTATTCCCTCAATCACTCCGTTTCATGAAACATATCAATCGTTTAATGAAATCAGATATCAGCGCCCTTGCACGACTACTGCTTTCCAGAACTGAATGGTCTTTCCAGGATTTGAAATCTGCTTGCTCCATGGTTCCCGTTCGAGATGATATGGCGTACAATAACCGACTTTACGAAATTTATAAGAAAACATACGATTAGCTGTATTCTGAATCGGTACAGGAGTGGTGCTCTTGGGGATAGACAAATGACTGAGGAGAACGTCCATTCGCTTGTCTTCCTCTCCCTCCCGTACCGCCTGCGATGCCGCAAATGCACTGCAATTAGTTTGTACCTGCGATGAGTCATCAACCAAGGAGCCCTCTCCGATCCTCACTATTTTGGAATTCTCGTAAACAAGAATACTCCTTTCCGAATTAGTTTAAAACTACCTTCATCCTTTGCCATCTTTAATCACTTTATATATGATTTCAAGAGCTTATACAGAAATTCTCCGCGACCAAGTAACAAGACGAGCCCACTGACTACTCGCGAGGTGAGTCATCACAAATAAGAATAAAGCGCAACTGAATGCAACTGCACTGACGTTATATCATTCAATTTCCAGAAAAATTTTCCAACTACGGCAGTAAAGTAAATGACAAAACACATACACAGACTACTAGAAAAAACACAATAAAGTAACCAGCAAAATCATATGAACCAAAGATAAGTGAGTTATTCACTTATCTAAAAACGAACATCTCGTAGAAAAAAACGGTTTCATTTCCACGCGTAGAAATACGATGACCTAGGTTGAAATTTTTGTGTTGAAAGCCTTATGTTTTGCGGTGTGACTAGCCCTACAACTGGTACTGTGTGTTACCTTCATTCTTGACTGGGGACCCTTACATAGAACAAACACAGTATGATGACCTAATTGGGGATCCGCGACCAAGAATTTGGGAAATCGGTCCCATTTTCGTCATGCGATGCCTCAACAGAAAGCAAATGCCACATGAAAACTCTCCTCACAATTCTAAATCCTGCATGACGGCCACTGAGACTTATCTTTCAGGAAATTCAGTTTCTACCCTCGAATGGACGACTTTCTTTTCCCATCGAAAGAAAAAAACTGGAATCCGCTCATTCAGCCTTCCACCATACCGAAAAAAAAAACTTCCGACAGTTGCCAGAAATGAAACGGTGTACAAGGTACACGATCAGGAATTACACTAGCTTTTGAACGATCGGAAGCGGAAACTGAACTTGTTCAATCTGCCGTTCCGTTACTGATGTGCTTTGCCGATCCTACTTATCGATTTTTCTTTCAAAAAAAAAACCGCACATTATTAGCTGGAAATTTCAGAGACCCTCGAACAGTAGAGCTTAATCCTCTTCTGGACATTGGATATAATTGGGAATTTACTCTTGTTCTGTCTTCAGCTGATCCTTATTAAAGAGAAAAAAAAAAACCACTTGTCGCCTAACAACTTTCTAAATTAACGAAACGATACCGACAAATATCGAGACATCTAGAGAGATCGGCTTCAAGAGAAACGCGTGCACGACGAATGTCGGCCCGCGTCTCAGCCGACTTTTCACGCATCGCCAGCAATCCAGCCACATCTGCAAGTAAACGAAGCGATCAACACTTGCAAACTTACAACTCTTTACCAACACTTCACAACACAGCTATCATCCTCTGAATATTTCTTAATCCAAAAAGTTGCAAAACTCTTCTCTGAATAAAAATCGTTTCACATTGAAAACATGAAGGAATCACGAGTAAAACTAATAAACTGATCAACTGCGATGACGAATGAGGCAACTTCGATGCATTCCACAAAAGTAAGGTAGAGAAGTTTTCGACTGTCTTTTCTCCGAATTGGCTGCAACCTCAGACTGAAATCGGATCACGACTTATGGCTACCTCCTCTTTCCTCCTCACCCTTCGTAGGTGGGGGGGGGGGGGGGGGGGGGGGGAGGGGTTGGTG
>JPKZ01022848.1:1699415-1710782 GCA_000803305.1 Toxocara canis
AAGGAGGGGGGGTGGGGGGGAGGGAGGCTCAAATATGTTCGAACAAGGACCATTTTTTACTAATGCACTCTACCTCATACAATTCGCAAAAGGTGCTCATAAAATATTGCACTAAGTAACTGCAGAATGTAGTTACAGATCCAGAACAAATCTATATGTGCAATATGATCGCGGAATGGGTGAATATTGCAACACGAGCAAAACAACAAACAGTGCGCAATGATTTCCCCGATACTAATCCATGGTGGTTTTAAAAATCTTCCAAACTTAGATAGTTGTCTAATGTGAACAACTTGTTTTGTTTTGTCAGTAAGGTCGAATCGGAGCCAGTGCATGCAGCAACTCTTCGGCTTATCGCTCTCCCCCCCCCCCCCGCAAATAAATGTTCTAATGAAAATATTTTTTAACGCCAGCCGTGACACTGTGCATACCTGCGATGCTTGGATCCATGCACTCCAGTTCTCTCCACAATTAAATGCAAGTTATGCAGAACACTATATTCTAAGTAATTATCATTGCTGTAAGTCACCCGTAAGGGCTGCATTGATATTCGTTTACTTTTACATCTGAAACGTAAAATTCATCAGCTTCAAGTGAAGTTCTCCGTACTTGCGCTAACTAAGAAACGCCCAACAACATATCCTACGTCGCAGAAAATCTATTTTAAAAAAAAACGCTTTTAGAAGCTTCTATAGAATTACCACATGATTTGCGTTGATTTCAGCCTCAAGTTTGCGTATCTTCACTAGTAATGTGTCGACAACACAACTCTGCTCTGCTTTAGCACGACCCGCCAGCTCATCACGCTCGTTTTGCAGCTGCAATACAACGCTCATGAATTTTCGATACCACTCACAATTAGTAGCTGAAGTTGTCAATCGCAGCCTAACTTCAAGTTAGGTGCACTATTCCTTAGACCGCACCCTCTGTCCCCTATCGTTCAAAGCAAGGGATATCATTGTATTCAATATTTGTCCATGATTGCGCACCTAGGATGTGCACAAGATACACTGCGCCTTAACAGACGAATCATTTCCACTCACATGCGATGATGTCAGCGCTTCGTAGAAAAAAAATTCCCTAGGCAAAAGGAGACGGCTGGCCCGATGTGAGCTGCTTGAAAGAAGAATTGGAATGAACTATTAAAACGATTAAACAATGCTTACTAATTTTCCTAATAGAAAACAAATTTTTCGCTACACATGACAACATATGAAAGGCTTTTTCCTCGGTCTAACCCGAACGGGAAATGGTTCCACATTAAGGCCAATGAACAGACACCATTTCACCTTCTGCAAATCACTAGTTAAAAATAAAACGACATAGCTATAGGCGCGAATGGACATTCCATCTCGGATGAATGCTGACAGCATGGGAAAGTCAATAAAAAATTTACATAACAGCCAACAATTTGCACAATGCCGAGACATTGAGTATTCACAGTCCCATTCCACGTCTTCCCTTGCCCAAAATCAAAAAAGCATTTTTATTTATGGACGGTGATCTATTTCAATGCAATCTCGTCTACTCCGAAGATCACTCCCACTGGCCGACTATTTGCTATCGATACGCCGCATCGTATTCACTGGAATTATATATTGACATATGAGATGAGTCCTAAAAACGACAATGACAAATATGCAGGAATCTGTGCATCTCGTCACGACCAAATGCTATCATTTGACAAGAAGAAGCGAAATCAGCAGCCCATCAAACACAGCTTGTTGTACTCAGCTCATATTCGTATTAAAATCTGCACCGGTACATTTTCTAAATCAAAAATTTTAGAACTAAAGCACTACGTCCAGGTAGGTGTAAATGTAAGCCAATCTAATGCCTTCGTTCCATGCCAACAGATAAACTGTTTGCCAAATTCGTCATAGTTGAAAATATTGAAATGACAAATACAGAATTTATGAACACATTCTCTTATGCGACCATATAAATGTGGTCCGTAATATTGCATGAACAATAGTAATGGGAATCTCTCATAACCAGAACGCTTCACATACGGTTTTTTTTGTTGTTAGAATTTAGCTGAATTCAACACATTCCATATCAGTTTATACTGTGGCCAGTTGAAATCTATGCGCACTAATAGTACATCGAATACGATAGGTAGGTCAACTCTCGATAGTGCACCTGAGAAAGTTTGCGAGTGAGATCGTTGGTGAGAAACTCTTCCTCTTGTTCATATTTCAGCGCAATCGCTTCCTTGTCGTTCTTTAGTTTTTGAATACGCTTCAATAACATATTCGAGATGAACTCCTCCTCTTGTTCCGCTTTTGCATGCTGCAACGCTCCTCTTTCACTTTTATACAACATTGTTGATTTGTTAGTATGTAGCCGAATACGTAATCTCTGGAACATGAATGACCTGATGCCTCCTCTCCAACTATGCATTCGACTCTCTCTCTCTCTCTCTCGCTCTCTCTCCCTCTCTCTTAAGAATATCGACAACAGTCGACACTTATGAACCCTAGTCAATAAAACCTATTCCCCTGGTGATCTCTGTTTAAACTCTCCAGACGATTTTCAACATCATTACGTTGTAAACGTTACACAGGCACAGGTTAGGTCTCATGAGTGCTCATACTATCGTCTTTCAACATCTACTGGTCTGGTGATGCTTGCCCACAGTCTCGCTTAATTTCACTTTGTCTCTGCACATCGTCCGCGCTATGCTATTGCTTTCTACTGCTATTTTCAGTAGCCAGTTTCATCAGACCATCTTCTAAGACAGCTGAGCTCATGCACTGATTGCTATGTATGTTGCTCTTTAGCTTCTTCCAGCTTCAATTTCAACGATATTCCAACTACTCGTTGCGAAATCGGTCTCAATGAGAAAGGTGCTTCCTGAATACGCACTTTTTACGTTCTTTCATTTGCTGACCACCTTTCTAAGCGCTTCCGCCATCGCTAATCGAACAGTTGTCAAACGACACATATTCATGCATTTATGCGTTAGAGTTGAGCGGTACTTAGCTTTACTACCACTTTTTATCTTTCAATTTTACTTTGTTCGCTGTCTTGTTGACGACAACAGCAAATGCGACGTATGGTCAACATCTGCCTCGCAGACAATTCCACGAAAATTCGGCACGACGCAGAACTGTCAAGCAGCGGCCAAGGCGCATGCGCTAAAAAGCGAAAGCCTGATCATCTAATGGAGCCAATCAAAAACTTTTATCGAATAAAAACTGTGAACTAATAAACGTGTTGCTGGAACGTATTTCACAGCAGTGGTACGAATGTTGCACAAGCTTTCCTCAAAGAGAATTGAACAGACTCTTCCAGTGAGCAGGAGGATGAGCGAGGAAAAGAGAGAAAGAACCTGCAATGCAGCGAGAAAACGCGCTTAATAAGAACGATATCTTTAAAAAAACATACCAATCTCACACTCTTCTCGCGAATTGTTCTGTTCAATTGGAGGAGCGACTCATTACGAGCACGCAAAGTTACAATCTCTTCCTGTAAGTCAATTTCATATATCGAACATTGTACTCGGCAACGACTTACTTCTCATAGTAATTTCGCATTTACAAAGACATTCAAAACGAATCCTGGGCATTAAAAGCATCTAAAATTCGGCATCGTCTGCAAAAACCAACGACTTGTCTTAACGGAGTTCGGCGGTTTGAACAACCAACTATTAAGGATTGTTGTTCGCCAAATCGGCTTTCCAGAGTGTAAGTACCTTAGCAAAAAAAAATGATGGACAATAAGGTCAACAAACCCGCAGACTAAACATTTCCATTTGAAGAAAAAAATAAAGAACAAAACGCTGAATGACGATATATGGTGCGATGGGAAAACACAGTGGGAAAGCATGCGAAAAAAAAACGAAACTCGAAGAAAAGACAGCTTCGATTTAGAATAGTTCGATTAATGTAATGTGTTCTTGCCTGAATACCGCGTACTTGGGTCTGCTTAGCGCATCGCACCATAGTGCAGTAATTCACAGGTCCAAACTACCAGAAGAAACAGTGTTACCGTCTTACCTCGAATAAACTCGCCAAGTCATAAAGTTAACAGACTTCTAGAAAGTGGGGATACATTCCAAGTGTTGGCTTGGTCTAGGCCGGCTATTTTTTCAACCTTTGCTGAGTACTGTTTTTCATTTGGTAGTTCCGTAATTATTTTTTTGAAGGTGGTGACTATGTGGAAGATGAGGCCATTATTTGGTCATGTTCAAAGTGAAGTAGGAGTGGGGGGAGAGAGGGGGGCTGTTATTCGAACAGGACGATATGTCGAGGAGGACATTACTCAAAGCAAATGGCATTTTCTTCTAGGGTTTCACAACTAAATGAATCCGGTGTTCCAACTCTTCGCCAAACGTTAGCGACTTCTCCATGTGATGGAACAACACAACAATTTCGCGATGAAAACATATGAAGCTAAAATAAATCGTTAATATACTCACATCTCGCTCGTTCTTTTCCTTAAGGAGGGCGACTGCCTTGCTGAGCAGCTGATCGTAATCGACCGAGGTGCGCGGGGTGCGCCCCTCGTTCAGTGAGATCAACTTCGCATCTGATATCACATCCGACATACTCTCGCTCATCTGTTTATAACATTAACTGAGCTATGTTGCTATCGAAATCATAGACGAACACACCATCCTCTCCCCTCCTCCTTACAGGACAACCTTCGTCAGCAGACGGTGATTGTGAAATGAGGTTAGGAGGAGGGGGGTGGTGGTGGACGATTAATTGCACGTCGGAAAAGAACGTGTGAAAGAGAAAGATGAGAGTGATTTCTTCAGATATCAGAAAAAAAAAGTCGAGAATAGGGATCAGTGCCAGGAAACTGTTCCAGTAGCCCGCTATGGCACATGACGCGCGCCGCTTATCAACCTCCTCTGGCT
Source organism: Toxocara canis (assembly GCA_000803305.1). Classification (NCBI taxonomy): domain Eukaryota; kingdom Metazoa; phylum Nematoda; class Chromadorea; order Rhabditida; family Toxocaridae; genus Toxocara; species Toxocara canis. The sequence goes on from JPKZ01022848.1 coordinate 1,704,283, forward strand.
AATGTTCCCAGCCCATAATCAACAGTGCTTCATGCAATGAATAAATCGAAAAAAGACAACGGAAACCTATGCGCTAATGCCTAGCTATTCCTTTATGAAAACGCGGTCGGTGCATGCGCCCAGTGACAGTGCACGATTTCTATTGATGAGCTGCAGACGATCGCTTTCGAAAAAAGGCCAGAGGATGCCATGTAAGGGGAAGAAAGTAGAGGAACGGCTGCTTATCGGGAACTGAGTTTGAACATGAGGAAGGGTCTGAGGATGGGGGAGAGGGTAAGAGGCTAAACGGTAGAAGCTTCACTGAAAAGCGATGCGGTCGGAGACTGAAGGTAGGTCTCAAGGAAAAGCGTGAAAGCTGCTCCTTGTTGAGAAACGAGGAACCCGAACCACTCCAACCCAATGGCTGGAATACGGCAATAAAACGGCACCTCGGAAGACTGCTGTAGATTACTTATTTCGTATCATGCCTCTACCTCTTTTGCCAATGAGTTTGAAAAAAGATCTTTTCACCGATAAGCAGAACCAAAAACAAGTGAAGAGAAACAACCTGAGGGGAACCCTGTGATGGAAGAAATGCGGATGGAGATGTGAGACTGCCCGGACGCTCCACTTCATCACGACTTGCTGAAATTTTGCAACAACTAATCAAAACAACAACCATTATGAACTATTCGCACGCCTATGACACACCAAAAATGATCCATGAGGGCAACTCCGCACTTTCCAGAAAGAGCAAAGAAAATAGCACATTACCGTAACAATTAACACAGGTGAACAAGTACGAATTTTCGCTAGCAGTTACTATCAGCGACTGGTTAGATATGAATATCAGTAGCGACCAAGAAAACGGTATTTATCAATCATCAATCAAGTGTTGAAGATTTATCAATCAACACAAAGTGCGATTATTGAAGATGGGCCGACGCAACATTTCGAACAATTGCAGCGTGCATTAGAAGCAAAATAATTTAAAATAGGATCCCTATTATCACTGTACGAAGTTGTCCACCCAAAAAAAAAGGGAGAAAGCACAGAAAAAAAACATGCGGAACATTTACTGCTCAGGTAACAATGACCTCACGGTTCGACATCCTACTTCGAACAACAATTGCAATACGGCAAAGCAGAAAAGCATGATTGGTATACCTCTTGGGCGTCTGGTGTGTTTCGAACGTTGCCCTTCACCCGCTGCGTGTCTTTGATCCCCATGGCAACTAGAGCTTGGATTAGATGAGGAATCCACAGATGGGCTCGTTCCACCGGACATCCTGAAACTACATCAGTCTCAACAATATAAAATTTATATGTACGGTAGACAAAGAATCGCCTCGCCATACTTGAAACGAAATACTTAAAAAGCATTCAAATGGGCATTACGGGTAGAAAACTGAAGTCTACGCAACTAAACAGAATCATTTCGAGCCCTTTCAAGCGTCCATTGTGTACATTCGTTGCAGAGGATTGAAACAAAAAAAGTAAAATGCTTGTAACTGGACATCGCTATACAACAGCATTGTGGAAACGTCGAACCGCGATTGACAAATGCCTAGTCGGGTCACTTATGGCGTGAAATGCTGAGACCAAGCGGAATATGGTAGCACGATGCAATGCTATAATTTAGTTGATGGTGTTCTTTAAATCTCTCATGACCTGTACCACTAGCAAAACACAATTTACCTACTTGTCTGTTACAATGAGCACAAGCTACCTCTTCAGCTTGCGTCATGTTCACCGGTCACCCGCACTTTGAAAACAACACCTCGAACCTAAGATGTACTATCTGTTGTGGCCTTCACGCAACTGTACTTTGCGATTTAATCAACGACGCACGCTTGATCTATACTAACTGTACATAATCTGTACCAGATGCATAATATTAATACAGAGCCCACCAATGACGTATTCTCTATCCATACAACCCGCGCAGCTGTGCTAAACCGCTTGTGCAACCTCCTCCAATGACTGGTACTTACCTGGTCAACACCTGCTGCATTTCAACTTTACCGCTTTTACACTTCTCATCAGTAATGATCTCTACTTGACCTGTACTACACGTATATGAGTTGCGCTCACTGGTATAGGGAATGGGAAGGATTAGGGCCTGAACCCACCCATACAACCGCAGATGAAGTTCTTTTTCAGCTTCGCTTTACGACTCCCACGCACAGGTTATTCATGAGGAATATGAGACTAGCGAAGCTCGGCTGCAGGTGCTACGGATCAGTTTCAGTCCTTAACAGTCACAGGTCATAAAATACATGCAGTACAGGTAGTCCTCGAGTTACAATGTAGATGCGTTACGACAATACCATCGTAACTTGTAAGTTGGGAACTGGCCTAGCCTATCGACGAATCTCACAGAATGTTGATCAGTATGGAGTAGTACTGTATAGTGGCATCTCACAAGGCGAGAGATGCGCACATCGCGGCATCGTTCCCAACGTATCGTACCGCATGCGGTGTTACGTTTTGCATTCCGCGCTGAACCTAAAATATTTTTGCAATTCTGCCATATCAGTATCGTTACCGTAAGTTCGAAATATCGTAACTCGGGGAGCACCTGTACACGTCATCTACAGCCTATACAGCCTAGGCGAATGCCAATAATGGACGTAGAACACTGTTACGGCGGTAAAAAAAAAACGCTTGTCAATATTAAATTATGGGTGACTTTTGAACGCTGTGCCATTGGTTCAGATCATGAATAACTGGCAGAGGTTTGATGAAAGCTGCACCTGCTATAATACGTTCGTCACGTGTTTCCAACGGCCAGTGCCCGCTGCTTCCATACGCCGCCCGAGCCCGTCGACCCGGCTCGATATTTCTTGCTCACGTTGGTTGGTCGATTCCGAGGCGGCTGTCCCAGCCTTGCGTTTCTACGGTCCCATAATTAATCTTTGTCAGTTCTAATGCCAAATTCCGACAAATTCGGGTGAATTTATTTGCGGGATATTATTCTTTCAACCGTTATATTAGGCAACGTGTTCTTGAAACATTACTGCATCTAACTAATCAGCATTCATCCGATCGCCCACAGTTTTCTTTCAGTCAGCAGTTAATTATCAAAATGTCATACGGGCAAACTGTATGTTAAAAACATTTCGTTCATCACAGATAAGACGACCAGTCCAGCCGGGTGACATAATCGTAATTTATAATCGTAACTTATTGCGCGATTTAGAACTGAGATCGCAACCAGCTTGAAAAATCTATTGATTTGATAAGAAGGAACGCAGAATAGATAAGGGAAAGATTACGAGCAAAATGAAAACATTGCTGAATACGAGATCACAAGCTGCCTTGCTATCAGCTTGACTCGCAACTAACATCTGGTCGGCAAGCTGGAAGGCTGTTCATATGTTTGATGGCCCCAAAACGAAATTCATACTTTTTGTACTCCTACTCATTAAACAAATTATTGATTGATGAGAATCAATATTTAAATAATCATCAAATTCCGCGTTCGCTGGATATGATCAACGCGAACAATGCTGCATTCATTTAAGACCTCAAAACTGAAGGACACAACTTTATAACACTCCCTTGCCAACAACATCGTACAACCGAAAACATAACCAGAGCAATTTACATCCATTCCACATTTTCACCAAGTGGGTATTTAACGGAACGGGTTAGCTAATGGACTATTTGGCTGCATCGGCTTTGCTTTGATAGGGCGGCGCGATATTTGTGTTATGCGATTGAAGTGTGGAATTGGTGACATACAAATCCTAGAGGGGTTTGTCGAGGTTTTTGGAGCGAAATAAGCTCGAAATCGCAGAGCTGCATCGATGATCGGCTGCAGTTGTTAGCGACTTTAAGCAGGTACCCGATAATCTCGAGTAAACCTGGTCACGTTTCACAGAAGATGATGCTTTACCTAAATTGTTATGCGGATTTTTATCTTGTGCAAACAACCACTTAAGGAAGCTTTTATGGCTCCAAATATTAATGTCACAAGTGGAATTTTTAAGCGAGCACATTGATGATTGCGTGAATTCGAACGGTTGAATTTGAGCGAACAATTCTGTTAGCTTTTAAGCCTCTCTTCGAGCTGCAGTTTTCGTTTTTGTTGAGTTTCATAGCTTCTGCTTTACTGTTTGGGCGTGCTTATGATTTTACGTCTGCCTGACATACTGCTTTGTATTCGGGAATAGTTACGCTTAAGTAAACGCGCATCTTACTTTCTATTCTTTCTCAGTAATTCTTTCCATTCGCTTAAGTCGGCTAAAGAGTGACTTCCTCGTCGAATGCGAAACACATTACGTCTCAGAAATTTAGAGGCGTTCATTCGAAACAGTAAAATGTGTAAACTTTATGCAAAAATTTACTTCAACTTCCTCTCTATCAGTTTCGTTATTTTATAACGTTTTACATTACCCCTTCCTCCAGTAGTCGCAAACACTTCATATGGTTTAGTTCAACGCGATTTAATTTTCACAATCAACTGAATCCAAGATACCGGAATTTTTTCAGCATGAAAAATTTTTAAAACTGTTTCCAAAAATGATAATTGATGCGACGTTTATGATGAGTGAATTACGTTTTTGCAACAAAATTCTAGAAATATTGTTCGCTGACAATAAGAGGCATTTTAGAAATAATAAATAAATAAACGAAAATAAAAGTGTAACCGCAGAGTGTTTTATTTCTAACAGCGCTAACGGAGTTTGTATCCGGTCGACTGAACTATGTATATGCCCGTCGGTGGCCAAAATCGTCATTTCATTGGCTCTTTTTGCTCAAACTTTGTTAAGCACTTGTCACATAGCGTTCAACGCATTTGCGCATACTATTTACACATTTTCTCTCTTTAAAATTTACCTGGCAGTGTTTTCTAACGAGATTTTTTTACAAATTAGGCGACATTTATGGCTGTTAAAGAAAAATACTAATGCTAGTAATGATTACTAGCAGTTAGTGTTATACGTATTGCCTGATTTGGAGATGGCCATGCGATCGCGATCGAACGGTTCATTCGCAATCGGCTATCCCAAGAGTGTTGACTGTAAGGCGGAACAACAATTTGGTAGAACCGATAGCTAAAGCGTTCCAATAGCATTCAATTTTAATGAATCACTTCACATCTTAAAACTACAAATCTCGCTAACTTGCTTTCGGTGAAAACGCCGTCTGTTTTAGTTTATGAAACTGAGGTGCACTCATATGAATCAGACGCTTTGGAATCGTCGATTTTTTCAAATGAGAAGTTTCCCCAAAACTGTTCAACTGTATATAGTATATACATTTTATATATATACACATATACGTATGTACATATACATAAACACACATACATATGTACATACATATACATATATATATGTACATATATATATATACATATATATATATATATATGTGAATGTTAAAAATTTTGTGACGAGGGTCAGCTTATGTAAGCATTTGTTTGCATATCATTTAACCAACCATCAAAAAAAAGGGGAAGAACCAAATTTGATTCATATAACCAATCGTCTTAGGGAGAATATTCCAACATTCATTTTGTTTATTTCATTCAGAAAAATTTCGTAGTGCACTTTCAATTTTTTTTTTTGGAATGAGTAGTTTGGGTAGAGCAGAAGGCCAACAATTTAGAAAATCCTGACAGGATTTCATGCTGAAATTCTTTGGTTTACAATCGTTGTCGAGTAAGATGCGAATAGAACGATCTTCTGGTACGCAGTACACGGGTTGTTCGGTAATTGGTTTGCAAATATGCCAATTTATCCCGCACAAATCTGAATGGCTATTTAAATCGTTGTTTCAAGGGTCCCTTGAAGGCAGCTGTGATTTCATCGACTCCCGTATCAATGCAGCTGACAACCATGCCCACGCATGATTGTTTTGACCAGTTCCGGAACGCCTGAGGTCAACCTGCTGGCCATCCGCTGGGAATGCAGCCGAGAATCGAACCCATGTCTTCCCGTGTACGAAGCGGGAGCTCTACCACTGAGCTACTGCCCGCCCTAATGTGCTGGTATTTTAAAGTGAAGTTAACAGACGAGTCGAATGGTGAACAGTGGTCGCTGAAGTTAGGGAGGGGCCATGAGTGTTTGCTTATTTTTTACGTAATTCTTCATTGGCAGTTAGTTACTACTAGGTAGCAAATATTCCTTTCAGTAACATTTTGCCACTGCCCACTGATTCAACAATATGATCGAGACTGAAATTCGAAACGATTATTAAGTAGGCGTAAACGAATGAATGCATCGTATAGCACTTAACAACCACACGAACGTTAGCTTAACTTCTATGACGCACTGGCGCCGCTGCGATATTCGATCAGCTAACGTCATATTAAGACTAGAGAAGCCTAACCGCATTGTTCTGCAACAGGAATCCCTCGGGAATCGACGGATTGGCGACTTACATCCAGAAAACGCAAACTCTTCGACCGTTTCGCCTCTTCACTAATCGTAAGTGTTCTGTTCCAAGTGTTCTCCTCATTTTGACTTAATGTGAGAGATGGAATAAATGGAAAACTTCTGTAGTAGGGA
>JPKZ01022848.1:1714554-1728229 GCA_000803305.1 Toxocara canis
GAAGTTATGAGAGCTGAAAGGATTCGTGGTGAGAGAAATTCAGAATTTCTAGGGTAAACGAGTATTCTTACTTAGAGAAGCAAACATGACGCAATTTTCTACTTTCTTTTCAACGAGGAAAACATTCATCAAAACATGAAGGGAAATTTTCTGGAGAAACTCACTAAAACTACAAATATGTGAAAATTCTAATTATCTTATACGGATATATAATAACAACTACGATTACATCATATATAATCGTAGTTGTGATGAAAAAATAGAAAAGGAAGTGGGATATGAATAGTGTTTGCATTTTATTTAATTAGGCGTATCAGTGAGCGAATTATGTAGTCAGTCTTTCGGTGTTAGGGATTCATCTGACTAACTTTTACTAAAATTTTCAATATAATTTAAATTTTCAAAAATCCAAAAAAACTTTCAATAAAAATTCAAAAAACTGGAACCATCTAAAGTGACCACCGTCCAGATAAAAGAAAAAGAAAAACGAAACACTCAATGAGCCAGTCGTACGTGATGTGTAATATGGTGACACTGCTTAGGCAATTTTTTTCTTTTTTCCAGCTAAGCGTTGTGTGCAGCAACAACGGCTCCATTACCAACAGCAGGAAATTATGGACTTATCGAATTTTTGCAAAGAACATTTTAAGTGCAAAAAAAAACAGAAAAAAAGAAAGAAACGCATTTGTTTTATTCCCATAGAAGGGTTTGTATAGTTCGAGTTGTAGTTCTCGTTCTCGAAAGTTGTATGCAACTCACTACGGTAATGTATAGTGGAGGAACTGCTTGCGCCATTGCAAAAAACAAACGCAGCTGGTGCAGATTGCAAAATTTTTAACTGTTGATCGCTGCTGCACCGTTGCGTTTTAACGAAACAACAACTATGAATTCAATTGCAATCAATGCTGATATTTTCTGCAAAGCGTTTCACGATTCGAATTCACGTAGAGCGCATTCATTGATTGCATTGCAGTAAATTTGAAGCTGTCACTTTGAGGATACGATGTCATCACTTAGACGGACTGAAAATATGTGGTGCTTCAAAATTGTGCTATAGAGGGGAGCGAGTAGCGGTAGATTTCCATAGAACTCAACAGCCGTATCAAGTACCGCTTTGTCAGTTGTCAATGATCGCCAGTCGACGTGTACATAACGGCGACAATTGAAGAATTCCTCTTCGGCTTCATTTCGAAATTTTGCGATAGTACATAGTTGTATCCGAGCAAATAAATTGTTATGCTATTGGCTGGTTAATTTTTATCATTAAGTTGATATCTTCGATAGTGATATAATATAACATCCGGGTATATAGTATAGCCTTATCTAGAACTGAATGTTTTTTTAAAGCATTTCATAAGGCACTTTTTTTTGATGCACAAGATTGTTGCTTTCCCAGTTCTTTCTTCCGCTCATCAATGAACGTTTTAAAAGAGTGCATGGAAAGCGAATCGACAATACTGTCTGAAAAGTTTGTAGCGTTCAGCCAGTTTATATCTATCGATGTTTGGTGATTTTAAACATACCACTTGAAATAGTGAACAAATTGCAGTTAATCATTCCTCACAGGCTGATGAAAGCTACTCTTTGCATTCGAAGGCCACTTATTTCATTCAAGCTTGAAACATTTTTTTTCTCGTCACTTTTGCAGTATTGAGAACAATGCCAACGGCACCGATTTTTGATCAATGCGATGAGATCAAATGCGATAACGAAACCTTACTTACTGCGAACTGAGCTATACAAAGAGTGCTCTTGAGTGATTGTAAAGAAAATACTGGTTAAATTACTCAAGAAATCCGATTGTGAGAGATTGTAAATATCCTTTTTTTATTTGTTTTTCAATCCAACCATCATTTTCTTAATATATCTATTTATAAGAGAAAGATTTTAATACTTTATTAATTTATCGTGTTCCATCATTAGAAGATTCTTCTGTAAATGTTCCTAAACCTTCTAGGTACTTAAATTTGGGAGGATATGACGTTTTTTTTCCCTGATTTTTTATTCTCTAACCTCTCAGTCGAGGCCGCATTTGAGTGGAAGTGTAGCGGTCTGTTGTAATGCTAAGATTTACTTTTTTCTTTGCTAAAGAATTTTTCAAGAAGTTTCTCGGTATATTAATCGTGTGACAGTTGAACTCGTTTTGGCTGAGTTTTCGTCATGCAGTTTCCATTCGAAGCGTCAGCTGTTTACAAATTTTCAGCAACGATTCACAGCAAATTCTGCGGATCCTTTACGCCAGTCGGTTCGAATTGCATCATTTGAAGAAAAACTTGACAATATATGCCTTCTCAAATTGTCACCGTAAATATACACTTGGATCGTGTTTCATGCATTTGACTGCGCATGCATGTACACTTGTGTCTCGCCCATGTTACTAGCATTCCAACCGGATTGAATATGCGGCGCTTATGCTCTTTATCTCATTTGATGCTCTCAATGGACACTAAATACCATTCAGTATATGCCATTTCCGGTGTAGCGATAACGTCATGGAAATGTATCATATTGAAGACTCTACATACATCTGAATTACATTGACTTCCGTAGAATATGAGCGCACCGTGCAGAAAACGTTACACATTTTTGCAGCAACAACTGTTCTTTCTTTCGAACTAGCTTAGTGGTTTGCGCTTGGCCAGTGTTTTTTTTTTCGTTTAAATTGTTCACAAAAAAATACGTTTGCAATTTTCTGTCGAGCACGCAAATGAAGCAGACGTATATAGACTGACTAGTTTGATGAATTAAATGGATAATCAGTAAAGTCATGATACATCTAGCTTGCATGCGCGACTGAATAAGAAATTTTATAGTTACTTGTAAGCACTGGTTGCTAGAGGCGGCATGGGATGGTTCGACGCTTTGCTATTGAGAGCTGCTATTTCCAAAGTCGGTAGACCGGTCGCCTCACGTGCCATCACAACAATTTCGACAACATCGACCCTTGCTAATTTGAACAAGCAGACAGCTGGGGTACGGCGCTCACTTGCTCATGCTTTTCTCAACTTGGAACAGCTCGACCCAAACCTATACCGGTTAGCTTTCATGTGATCGTTTTTATCTTTCACAGTAGCCGTTTATATGAAGAAAGGGTTCGAAAAGCGAATATATGCAACATGAATTGATGGAGCGATCAGGTACGGTGATAGTAGCATGTATCATGGTTGCAGTTTCTGTTGGACAGCAACTTGTAGCGGCACAAGAATAGCAAGCCTTCCATCCTAAGACCATGCGAACGTCCTCCACGTTTAAAAGAGCGATTTCGAATCATCGCTTTTCAGTGAGAAGGAACGTGCTCTGGGGATATAGGCAAAACGCGTCTCTCGTCACCCCAGGTAAAGAGGTCGTCCATTGCACGCGCGAAAGAAACGGTCACTTTGACTGTGATGAATTGATGAGTGGCAGATGAGCAGGTTAGCTGACGAGATTACTTTCGCAGTTGTGCATGCTTTACTATGAATTGTTGTTGCTTTCTTTTGGCAACCAAAAGTTTGCGCTATAAAACATTTTGAACCAACCGCATTATTCTTGGCAAAGACGCTTCAAAGATGGAGTACGTTTAAATGCCTTCACATTTGCTTTTCTGTTTGTATGCTCATCGTTGAATCCAGCTCAGCGTTTTCACTACGTTATTTTTGGATAGTATGAGCTCGCAAGCTTCTTTTTATTACACCATAAACCCATAAACCCTCCAATCTGTACTTCGTAAACGTAAACCATAAACCCTTCAATCAGCTTACGAGGGAGGAGGGGTAGGGACAGGGCTCTTAATGTGGAGGGGTGCCTAAAATGAGAGAGGGCGCGCGAAGTGAAATATTCAAAGTGGGGGGGGGGGTTCTGTTCTGAATTTGGGGAATACGCTATATTGTCTTTTTACATACTAATCTAGTTTGTACTGACCAAACACGTGCCCATTTTTAATGTTGATTCCATATCTTCCGCAGTATTTCTGAAGCAATTATTCTTCTTCTGAAACAGCCAAAAACAATTTACTTTTTAAGGTCTTATGAGTTAGTGCGCGGACGCAAATCGATGGAAGCGGTATATGGTGGGCAAGTGATCGGGCATTCACTTAGCGCAGCGTCGGCTACTGTCTCTCCCGAATTCATTCCTCACTCATTGCACTCGTATTTTATTAAATCAGGTGAGCACAGTGTAGAACAGAAGTTGTGCGGTGCTAAACACCTACAGTGCCATTCGTTTTCATAACCAAAAAAAAAAAATTGGCCAGACAACGTTTGCTGATCGATCTTCGATAGCTGAATGGAGAGAGATCTCATTAATCATTCGAACAAAGACTCTTGATAAGCAGGCATGTTGGCTCTGAGAGAGGAAGGGGATGATAGCTGAACCCACGTCCACAAGTAGAAGCCCCTGACGGTCTGGTCATGGTGGGCAAGTGATCGGGCATTCACTTAGCGCAGCGTCGGCTACTGTCTCTCCCGAATTCATTCCTCACTCATTGCACTCGTATTTTATTAAATCAGGTGAGCACAGTGTAGAACAGAAGTTGTGCGGTGCTAAACACCTACAGTGCCATTCGTTTTCATAACCAAAAAAAAAAAATTGGCCAGACAACGTTTGCTGATCGATCTTCGATAGCTGAATGGAGAGAGATCTCATTAATCATTCGAACAAAGACTCTTGATAAGCAGGCATGTTGGCTCTGAGAGAGGAAGGGGATGATAGCTGAACCCACGTCCACAAGTAGAAGCCCCTGACGGTCTGGTCTGCGGTACCCGATTTAATCGGAACTAAAATTCTTGATGACAAAGTGCGAGTTTTGTTTCACTCTATTTCATCTTACTTCAACCTCTCGAATAAAAAGGAAGAACAAATGAGAAGTACGTTAGTAGGGGAGTTTAAAAAAATAGCAGCAAAATATGAATTAAAGTATGCTTAAATAGCGATACAACAACAATGACAGAGAAGTACTGTCAGTTAAGCAATGCTGAGATATCTTGTTTCGTGTCAATCGCTTAATGAATACAGCCTCATTAAGCGTTTACTTCGAATTCTGCATTGAATTCATCAGTGTTTACTAATTATTGTACTGAATGGATTTCTTTCGCAGGAAATCTGAACTTATCATGAATCGTTGTACTGAATGTTCCTCGCATGCATTTTAAGTTTTTCATCCGTGAAACTCAAAATTTTTTTCGAGTTTGAAACTCAAAAAAAAAGATTGTGCACTGAAGAAAAGCATTGCAATCACATTCATTAAATTTCAAGGAAATTCAAAAATGCGGAAAATTCATCCGAATTTTCCGCATTTTTGAGTTTCACTGAAATTTAAGGAATGTGATCGCAATGTTTTTCTTCAGTGCACAGTTACTATTCTTCACTAATGTTTTACATTTTATATTAGATCGGTATTTGCAGGTACAGTAATGGTTCCAATATTATACCAAATCGATCGACTTAGAGACGGGCGTAGTTTTTGTACACGTTTTGTAAAAGCGACTCAAAACGGTGACGCAATCTTCACTGCACAGGTCCTTTTATCAACCTTTCATGCACTAAATGTCATCTGCTCTTTGAAACAGACAAATTTCCAAAAATATGAGCAATTGCTAGTGCTCAAAAATAATGTAGCAAATTCCTCTCGTTCACATTCCCTTCGACGCGTTCATTCATTTAAGGAAACAAACTTTTTCTAGCTTAGAAATCGATTGTTTGAAAGCTGCAAAGATTGTTTTTTAAGCATTGTTTTCTGCACGGATCCTTTAAAATGAATACTGTTCTCTCTAGAGTTTACTTCTTTCTTAATTTCTACATCATGATTGCACTTGTCTGTTAAGTTCATAAATTGGTTAAAATGCGTGGCACTGTTTCCTCATGTAGTGAGTTCTTCCTTGAGATAGCCATTCCTAGCAAAGTCATGGCTTCAATTAATTTCTGTTGGATACTTGTTCAATGTGTGCTTTACATTGCTTTATATATTTCTTAGACAATTCTTTCAAATTTTTACTCAAACATGCTTTCGCTGGCGATAATTTTCAGCAGATGTAGATAAAGGCTTTTTAGTAAAAGGGTGATAATAGCCCTTGCTGAAACGGAGGGCATTAAACAACAGGAGATGCTTCTGTGACATACTTGGAGGGACACAATTCGTCGTTACCGTGTGTTCTATGAAATAAGATGGAACACCATCTGATTGTAGGGTGATTTTGCCGCTCATTTGGATAATGGCATTCGCTACAGAAGATTCATTGTTGAACATCTGCTGTGATTAGCCGACACATTGTTCTGGATGGAAAGCAAGACAAAAAGTCATTATCGTCCTTAAGAGCATGGAAAAAGTCCGAACATATTGTATTTCACAAAATCACCGACTACTAAGCCTTATTTTCTCTTCTTTAGCGCACCAATTTTCTTCCGTACATTTAGTTGACCGTTCAAGTATTTATGAAACGACAGCGTTACCGGAACAAATTGTACGGTTTTTCTTCTCATTCTTTATCAAGTATTCGCATTTAATTTGTAACTTATTGGCCCATTTTAAAAACGCTCCTTGAGCAGGCGGGTCTATGAAGGTGAAGCTATCAAAAAATGCTTGTCCTTCGCAGTGTGTTGGGTGTATTTGGGCAGTGTTTGAGGCGATTTTTGATTCCACAATTTTTTATTATGTGATTAATTAGCCACATAATAAATAATTTTTTCAAAATAAAGTTCACAAATTGCTGTATATTTCACTGATGTGTGCACATCCACAGAAATATACGTTCCAGTCCCAGTTCAGCAACAGCAGAGAATTTGCTATAGTCGAATCACAGTTGCGAAAAACTGTAAACGTAGGGTGCATGAATGACGAGTGCAGCTGATAAGATATGTTAAAAAAAGGGAAAATATTTTCGACTCGGTAGCAGTTATCGTTTCATGTTTTTTAGTACATCCTACATCCTGAATTTCCCGTTCACTTACCGATCCTTCTACTTGAGTCACTGAAATTCATGTTGAATTGCCGGCGATAACAAAATGAACCGATGGTTGTTTTTTTCCTTTTTTGCAGCTTCAGTTTGCTGCATGTATATCATTCTTTCTTAGTAGAGATTCACATAATATGCGGTTGTTAGTGCTCCTTATACTCGGATTTAGGTTTACACTGAACCACATATCTTATAATCAGTAAGTGAAGCATTTGGCACGTGAGCTGTGCGTACTGAACGTTTCACCTTCTTGACGGTTTTAAGATTAACCAAATTTGTTATCTCAGATTTCAGATATCATTTCATAAACGCGAAAGTGATTCGATAAAGCACGAGTTTCCGATCCCAACGGTTGTGGGTCCTGAAAATCTGAAAGATTATCATACATTGATGGCGGAAGCGACTTCGGAAGAGAATTCAGACATACAACCAATTCATCGGGCTATCATTCAACATAAAATGGCCGAATTTCCAGCAACGTTCACGAAAATTTTTGAGGTTTTCCTTTTTTTTTCACTGTTGAGGTTTAACTTCTTTTTTAAATTTATCACTGGTTTTTTTTTTTCTCGATTGTTTTAACAGTCGACTATATTCAATTGCGATCTAACAGGAAATGTCGACGGCCAGTGAAGCACATTTGTGAAGAATCTTAATCGTAACAAACCATTTCCCAAATGTGCGAACTTGCATTATATAAGTGAGCAGCACATCGAGTTCATTTATTGTTTTCAACAAAAAAAAAAAGAAGTTTATTGTGCACACATTTCGACGTTTTTTTTCCACCATTTTTTGTCCTGTGACAACTACATGCTTTCTTCAACGTTATGGACTTTTTCTTATTAAGTTCTACTACAATGCTAAAGCATTTTTAAACGGAAGTTTCCATTATATAAAATTTAGATTAAAAATTTCGGGTTATTCTTTCCATAAATTGCAGCATGAGAAGAAATATCGAGAGCGCTATGTATGTGTTATGAAGTTGTATTTTAATGGAGCATTGAATTCATGCACGCTACATTTTTTTTAAAATCAAATTAGTTTGGTCGCTTTGAATAATTATCCGCATGATTTTTTGGTCCCCGTCGACCTCATTTCATATTTCCCCTTTCTTTTTCTTACCTTATAAAATTCGACAAGCATTTTTGGGAAAACTCAAGCTGACGCCAACTTAATTGTATTAAGCGCGGAGCGTTAAAATTTGTTCTACAGGTGAGACCGATCGATGCTGAGCGCTTTTTGTTCAAGAAACTCGATTCGTCGTTGAATTCGCGGTTCTACTTTTGGCTGAGGGCAAAAGAAGATATCGGTCTGTGCTTTCGAATGCTTCGTTTCAAAACATTCTCTACTCTACGTTCGAATTTGACTTATAAATATGGCTGCACGATTGGCAAAAACAAAGCTTGACGTTCGCTTACATTTTGATTCAGCGGAACTTTCAAAGTTGAAACGTTGAACTGGCAAAGTTCGAATTAGTGGTCGGTAGCAGCAGCGCTCACATGTACATATGAGTCGGGTAAAGGTGATACGTAAAAACACAGGCCTTTATTATTGTTCCTTCAGAATTCCTCTAAAATAAGGGGAGCTGTAAACGGGGGGTCAGTTACGCGGAAATAAGATGCTCCACCTTAATGACAAATTCGACAAAATGTTCTGGGTATGTTTTCATTCATTATCTATTTTAGAGGCGCAGAAGAGATCTTTAAGTGATGGTTCTATGAATTTTCGATCCAGTTGAACAAGTGTCTTATTTGTTTGCAGTCGGAAATGTTGATACAAATTGCATTGTTCGATCCGCTCTTTGCTAACTGGCACACTTCTAAAAGATTGATATACGAAACTTGAATTGATCATAAAGAACAGAATATGAGAAATCGAATTAGCGACAGTGGTCACTGTTCTGTTTCGGTGAATAGCCCTATTGTTGGAACTGGAGGCGAATTTTGCGTTCTAACTATGGCTTTCTGTCCTGCAATACGTCGAAAGGAAGCTGGAAATTGATTGCGGGACGCACTAGGAGTTCGAGTGAGTGTCAGTGACTAAAATGAAACATTGTTTAGTGTATTGTTTTTCTGCAAAGAAAACTGCCAAGTTGCTCAACAATACAGTATTTCTCGAAATGTGCGTACATAAGGTTCCGTTTACCCTGTGATGAAGTTTTGACACAACAAGTTAATCAGTCATACGGTTTTACGTTCATGATAAGGAAATTTCTTAATCATCCCCAGTTATCTTCAGGAGAGGATCTCGGTTTGCAAAGGTGTTTGGCTGCCTACATATCCGATAGTATGATGATGGAAATGTCGTTATGGCCCCATCTCGGGCGTCAATTCTTACCTTCGATGGTGTTCTCGCTTGACCATTCCATCTGGTTTCACAAACCTGAATTTCGTATGGACAGATGGATATTGTTCGAAATTGAAAGCCCTTGTGCTGGTTAGTTCACCTCTCACATAGCGATCTGTTGAAGAACTGTTGGCATTGGCTGCCAATGAATGCGGTTAGAAAAAAACCGAAAACGGAACTTAGTCTACCAAAAGATGAGAGTGCACTTAGAGGTAACAGATGGTACTGTGACTACAACATGCGTCAACTTATACCACTACAATGCGATGGGGCCTTCGGTGACTGCGATATGCTGCCCATGAAAATAGGTAATTTGAAGTTTCCCAGCAAATGTGGGCCGCCAATATCGGAAACTACGCATGGTGCAGTAGGTTTTCTGAGGTTCACAATAATAGTGGCTTTTTTTTCTTTTAGTTCACTCTATCGAGATGTACCATATAGGACGCGTTGACACTACAACCAAAACCGTCTTTTTTTTGGGTCGTTTAACGAGAGCCACTAACTAATGAGCCACTAATGAGTTTTGTGAGCTAACGTACGCAACAGGCACTAAAACTATTGTCAACGAAACATGGATGAGCAGAACGCAATGTGGCCTTAGTTTTGCATTGCCTAAGGGGGCGACTTTACTTATAATAGATGCATGAAACGGTTATGACGCAATGGGCTAATATTTGAGCGTTTATTGTGACAAGACTTAAGTGTTTTTAAAATCAGTCGATTGTAGCAACGAAAATCTTGTTATTGTTTTTTTTCCTTGAGCTTGGCGCTTTGAAAATGATAACAAATGGTCTATGAAACTTTCGAAAGTCTTTCTTGAAAAGAAGGCGTAAAACATTATTGCCTTGTGTTGAAGATTTCTATTTAAAATGGTCCTGTTTTAGTAGCACTTATGTATATACACAATAATGTTTGTGTTGTGGTGCCCGAATCGTTTTTTTTGTGGAATCAATATTGCACGCTATGTGCTCAACGTTGATTCATTGCGATTACAGCTGGAAGTCGTGCGTTTAGCACAGCTCGACTCTGGACAAGGGAGGGTAAACTGATGCTTTCCGTAGCACAAGAGGGACTTGTCAGGGCTCGTCTCTAAAATGAATGGTCTTTATGCGATCGTTTCCGATCAACATTCACAGCGAAACCTCTTACTACAGAATGTACCTGCCGAACAACAAGAGCTTCAAGCGATCGAAACGAACGAAATGATCACATTTGTATTTGTATATGAACGCATATAAAACGATTAGATCATAATCAATAAAGCCTTTATAAGGACAAATACAAGAGGAGCGCTTTAATTAGAAAAGAAAAAGAAATTTTTCCCATTTTTTTTTCACAAATGAGGATAGTTTATAGATTAACTTATTATTTTAATTAGCTTAATTAGTTCGACAGTGTTTTCTCATATTGGTTCCGCGTCTATCGCTGATTTCAGTATTCCGAGTAAGACTCGGTCGCTCAACGCCGTCAACAATCTGATTTATGGAAAGGCCTAAGCTGGGCATTTCAGTTGTTGGATATTATAATATAATGTCACTTTCATACGAATATCATACAGATCCTAAATTCCGTTTAGTGTTTTCAATATTCATACAGTTTGTGGACTGTTTGTTTCAGTCCACAAATACAAACGTGTTTGAGATGAAAATGCTTATGAGCTACCATACAGAATGCTCCCCTTCTTTAGTTTTAGTGTTGGGGGGGGGGGGGGGGAGGGGGAAGGAGGGGTGCCCAATAACGGACGTAAATATATTGTTTCTTAAGCCACTCATTGCTAATGACATTGAAGTAGAATCTGAATGCCTGAAAAACGTTCGTGAAAGCTCGCCAAGAAGATAAACGAACGAGAGCGCTCAATGCAGTCTGATGTTTGTTCTCATCAAAAAGTTTTTCTCTCCGTGTGTTGAGTCGTATGTGATGTGTTTTGCTTTCGTTTCTTTTTTTTTGCTTTTTAAATCTTTGTGCTATGTCTTTAAAAGTTGTTTTAGTTTTTCTTTTCCTGTCATTTCATCACATTTTTAAAAATATATTCTCATTCCTTCACTTGATCTTTTAATCGATCGATTTGTTTTCCCATCAATTTTTTCTCATTGACCCATCGATTTTTTCTCGTTGATCTATTGATTTTTTTTGTCTATATTGCGCTTTCTAAGCGCTATGGTTCTCAAAGTAGAGCATATGCACGAGTCGGATGAAAGCTGCAAATTAAACGTTTCATTTTACGCATGCGTTAAACGCTGCAAAAATGACACGGGTACGCTCAATTCACCAAGCACCATGGCGCAAACGTTTTTAGCTGAAGGTGCTGCGCTTTATCTCCGCACAATCGAATTTTTCGTTCGTTTACCTGCAGCACTCCGTTTTAAAGTTGTAAGCTTCAAGTATTGGGCTGGTGAAATGCTAAATCACGACGACATTTTTAATTACATGTTTAAAAAATCAATTTTTTCGTCCAGCACACCAACAGTTTTTTCAAAATTATTTCATATTTTGTTAGGGAAATTTTATGCGTTTTTTTTTCGTCATATTTGAATGGTTTACTTCACAAAATGAAAAAGATGCATTTTTGAGGGTAATTTATTGCGAAGCCCGACACTGATAATCTGTCGGGAACATTTGTCGGGTGCTCGCGACTTTTTTCTGCTCTTGCTCCATGCCTAAACGACCTTGACATGTAAGTGTGTGCTGATGAAAGCTATCTGTACAATTCGTCTATTTTTGAGGGTAACCTGGCTGATGTTTTCCTTTTCAGGCATTGATGCATTCATGCGAGCACTCTCCATTCACATCCTTCAAGAACTGCTATTCTTCTACTCCTTAGGCTCAGGAAACGTCAGCATGGCTCAGTTAGTATCATACACAAAAAATATAAGCAAAATGTGGGACTCAAAACCATATTTTTTACTTATGGGTTTTCAAAGTGTTCTGTCAAGCGCACTTCGTAATCTGATACAGTCTCGCACAGCGACCACTCTCCCATCACGCTGTGCAGTGAACGTTTCGTTCCTTACGGTACACGGTGAATATTTTCATCTTTGCGCATGAAAATCAACAAATAGCATGAAAATGGCTAACTAAATTGATAAGATAAATTTTGGTCTTACCTAAAACATTAAGTAATTTGTTTGTAGCTGTAGCAAGCCCACAAAAAATAATTTATTTAGGATTTGGGCTCTTTTCGAATTTGGTTGACTTGCGAAAAGAGAGAGAACAAAACCAAATGGAGTACAAGGATGCCATCATCTCTAGTTTCTGAAATGGTGGCAAGAGTGACTTTCAAAAATTTCATGGCCCAAGAAACATAGAATCAATGGAATCTCGAAGATTTTACAAGGGTCACAAAAAAAGAAAACGTGAAACCCGCTCGTGTAGCACAACCCATTGGTTGTGAGGATCTGGATTTTACTCATTACTAGTTGGACAAGACCTTCGGCTTATTCCAAACATTCCAAAGAAAAACTTATCCCAAACATTTGCACTCTAACGATTAGCTTCATGCTTCCCCATCGTTGCTAGTGCGAAACTGACTTTCAAAACTTGCTCTAACTCCATACTTCAACATAACATCAATGCATCCAATTGTCCCCTCAACTCTGGTCGAGGCGATTCAGCACATATTGTCATGGTTGTGAATGATGAGATTTTCATTTATTTTGTGCAGAAAGAAAGAAAACGAAAAGAATTCTCTCACAGCATCATTGTAAACGTTCGCAACAAGCTTCCGTTCTTATACCACCTGTCGCCGATGATGACAAAATTTGAACGAGTTCAGTGTTATAAGCATTTATATTATCTAATAGAATTTCACACCAAAGTTATTCTCTTACGAAAACTATTATGTTGCGAAATGAATATTTCGCAACAGTGTGCAAAAATCAAAAATAAAAAATAAAAAACTCATAATAATCGCTTCACGAAATAAGCTTCGGCTTTATCTACTCTTTTTTTTTTTCGTGAAATGTACACCGTCCTCTTGAATGTTGTGGTTGCGCACACTCTGATACGTCTGGTTTAAGACTGCGCCCTACCATCATCGTGCAGTATAAAAATGTTGACAAGAGAGCAATTCAATTCTTGGTAATTCATATCGACCCATTCATTGTTTTGAATTGAAATTCGAGCACCAACACTTCGCAATTCATATTTCATTCGAAGCGAAAGTTCGAATATTGTAGGACAATTCGTTGCGAAAAGCTTTGGGCAACTGAAAAATACGCCGGAAGTTTTACGTTTTAATTGAATGTAATTTTAAAAAATGAAGTGTCGTTTAGCTCCCATTGATTTTTCAACAAATTCTCCAACTATACCGCTTGTTCATTCTACGGTTGTTGGTCACTTCCCAAAAACTTACCCCCGCTCCCCCCCCCCCCCCCCCCCCAAAGGGGGGGGGGGGGGGGGGGGGG
>JPKZ01022848.1:1746778-1763436 GCA_000803305.1 Toxocara canis
GGGGAGAAAGTAATGATTGCTAGCTTTGATTTTAGTTTGCCATTTGTTTATGGTATTTACTTTGTTCAAGCCTACTATATATGGTCTCGGCAAATACATGGCACTGCGAGGGCTCCCAAACAATGTTTTTGATGCAGTCGGGACTTTCCACAAGTTGAAGTTACACCCATAGCGTTGTTGCAAATAAGAGCGTCGAATTGAACGCACAAATCTGCAGCTGTTGTGGAAAAAACCACACATGACATTGCAAGAAGGTGTATAATTTCAGTTCAGCAACAAGGAGTTTGTAGAGGAAATCAACACAACGATCAAGGCCTTGTATCCAAAAATTTGTTGAAAAAAATTTTTCTACAAAGCCATCCATCACTGTGACAATAAACCATTATATGTCGAGATTTTCTTCTTGGTTAGTTAGTGCTGAGAGCCGGGGACTTGCAGTAACAAACAGGAATTCGTACCGGAAGGAAGCTGGCATGATATGAGCGTTGATAATTTCATCCATTAGATTAGCATACTTCATAAATTGCAAACAGATAATAATATACATACATTTTTATTTTAGCCGATGCGACTGCTCATACAAACGTTCTGTTAGAGATTCACTTCTGTGATCTGTCCCGTGGATCATAAAAATGAATAGCTGCACAACGCACACAATTTTAAGTGTCTATAACTCGCTTAAATTTTGTTGGATCAAGTTGAATGATATGAGAGGTGCTACTAGATGGATATCATAGTAATAAATTTCTTCATTCTAGGTTCATTAGCTTATGCACTGAAATTATCGCACATACAAGAGACAAACACATGAACCTCCCATACGCGAAGACATAATTTTTCATAATGCTCCCAGCAAATGCAAAATTTGCAAAAGTGCCAAAAATATGAAATTGCAACAGCGTGATCCTATGCGAATGACGTTGCGAAAGCGCAGCATCCTTACTGAAGCGTCCGATCCGCATACAATGTTGCAAGGTGCATGAATAATAAAATTGCCAACAAAGCAAGAAACAACGAACAACGATCATAGATCGGAGCGAGAATGATGCTATTTGTCTGCAGACTAACGACACTGAAAAGAAATGGTGGTTAGATCCCAGTTGCTTTAATTTAAAAAAAAAATCAAGCATCTGCTCAGTGTGAAGTTTGTGCAAAGACTTATCACGAAATTTCGCAACGAATATGCCCGTTGGCACCAATAATGAGGCGGAAAAAGAAATGTATTGTGCATTAAACTTAGCGTGAATTATGATAATTCGATTTCTTTATCATCAAATATTTCTGAGATTGGGACGAAGCAGCTATGATATGGAGTCATGGATTCTTCGGTTACGCTCAGCCACTATTCATGACGAGCGTTATGGTTAGTTATGGATATATGAACTGCTTGCATCTCTTAAATGTCCCTTAGCGTCATAACGTCAAAATGAAAATGATTGTACCTACTATGCCACTTGTTGGTGGTATCTAATACTCCAGAAGAGCCATCACAGAGTTCTTCACTTTTGGTTGAATGTTTTTGTGCTATTGATATATTTGTTAGGCATTACCACAAATGATCGCCGAACGGAACAACAACAAACCGGAAGCAGCAGAGCCGAACATGGATTCTTTATGCGAGGGAACACGTGAAGAAGTTTTTATGGTCACAGATTTTTGAAGAACAATACACTTTATGTCAATCTTTAAGTCACCAAAATCAATTTCGTATACGATAACCGGAACCTCATATAATATTTTATGATTTGCATAAAAACCTCTTGGGTTCGGTACCCGGCTGCTTCCTCGACGGATCGCCAGCAAGCTGACCATCAGACGTTCCGAAACTGGTCAAAACAATCATGCGTGGGCATGGTTGTCAGATGCATCGATATGCGAATCGATGAAATTAACAGCTGCCCCATGCATCCATTTGCATTTTGGATAAAACCTACCTATACACATACTTCTTTACTCGATGGATATTGTAAGCTCAAAAATAGGTGTTTAGAAGGCACAAAGCGTATATGCAGAATTAGGTTTCGCACATTAGCGTTCTAGCAACGTTTAACGGTGCAACGAAGCAATACAGCACAACATCAGCACGAATATACGCTAATCAGCGAACGTGCCTATTAAACACAACGCTCTACGACGATGGCCAACAAACGAACGAACGACCTCGACCGATTCAGCATCGCCGCTCACGACGCACATACACTGATGACGTTCAATATTCGCCTTGGTGCGTTTCAATCCTCGCCTGCTTTGCCTCTATCGTTTTTGTCATTTCGCAATCGATAATTCGCATTCTTGTTTACTTCATCGAACTCGTTTTATTGCAATGTTAACGTTTCGACTATCGAGTGTTTGTTATGCGATCATCAAAATTGTTTTTTTTTCTATTTTTAATTTTTTTTTAATCTGTCCATTTTCCTAGCTAAATTCTTAAGTCTATTTTGGATAGAGTTAGAAATGGAACAATGGTACAATATGGAAATGGAATACGGTCAAGAGAATATGAAAGAAAACAAAACAAAAGAATATTTACGATCTGTTATTCTTTTATTTCGATGCTACTTTTGAAACAGTCTAGTTAGTTGACGTTTTCTGCCAAAAAGTTTTTCATTTGTTTCCATTATATGATCCTTTTTACTTTATTAATATTATTTTCGCTTAATCTAAATGAACCTTCACATGGTAGAATTTTTCTTACTGAAGCATTAAATTCTAATACCAACTGTTGACTTCAATGACTTTACTCTGGACGCCGCTATGTTCACATAAGTAGTATATATAGCATATGTACTACCTGGATTTAAATACTATATACACTACTAGTAGTATATACACTATGTATACGTATAGTATATATATATATATATATATGTATATATATATATATATATATCATACAGCAGTAGTATATGTGGTTTAAATTTTCGTTGGAGCATATGCCAAACAAATGATACGTTCATATGATGGAGGTTTCTAATTGCTTTTTTTTTGTTCGTTGAAAAATCTTGTGAAGATGAAAGTCGTTGTGCATGAATATTGCGGTCATATTTCGAAAATGGCATATTAGCGTAACGATCGATAAAGGGCTTCTCTTTTCGCGTATTTTTGTGCAATTTTTTTCCCTTTGGATTAATGAAGTAGAAATTCGGGAAATATAATGATTTTTAAAAATTGTTAAATATGTGAGAGTTGAAACTAGTGAGTGTTGATGCGGTAGTGAAGAAATAGTACTTTATATTTTTGTCCCTTATTGAATTCATATAGGGTCGAGTAAGGGACAAAAATGAAAGCTCTTTGGCGTTTAGTAACGAAAAAAAAAAGAAAGACTAAACGAATGCTATCGAATATCACCATGTCGTTATGGGTGAACCGGATGAAAAACATTGCTTATCTCGGTATTTGTTATTTGCATACTTTAAGCATATCGGTTCTGTCGTCATTGTTTTTGGATGTCCGATTTAAGCTTTATAATCGTTGATGCGCATCTGTTGATCTCGTCAGTTTTCAACATTGCATTTTACAGAAGTGTTTTGGGGGAAGTTTGTTTATGTTGGCGACTAAGCCTACTACAATCCACTGAAACAGATGAGTATATCGTTTAAGCAACATTCTACAATAAGGTGTCGTGCTTGACCGCTCCATGCTGGTTACAGTGGTAGGCTGTTGGGGGGACTTGCGCAAAATATCGGGTAATTAAATTTTCAGGCCAGTTGAAATACGTTTTAAAGTATTGCTCGAAGAAAGCTGGATCAGTTGGACCGGATTGTTTTCTTTTTTTTTTTTGCAAAATGGCTTTTTAACCAACGCTGATCAGGCCATCATTGATCGCAGTCCCGTGCAGTAGTGGCTAACATATTGCTGTACAAAAGGGTACGAAGTCGTTTTTTGGTGAGCGCTGAAAAGTCTGGTAGGGTCGATCTCGCTCGCTTTGCGGCTGCACTAACAATGCAGCGTCTTTTCGCATCGTGCCCCCGGTTCGTTCGTAATACGATCGATTGGGCAGTCTATACTTCGAAAGTTTCTTATTTTAATTTTGCAAAGTGTAAGGACCAAGAAAGGGCAAAGCTCATGCTATCTGTTATGGTGGGAGCACCAAGGCAAGGCTTTCTACATACTATCGTAAAAGTTTCTTTATCCACCAAATTACTTGGGATAGCCCTTGATGGCCTTGCAGAGTTCATTGATTTCTAGAAATGGGAGTTATTTGAGGAGGACGGAGTTTATGGACATTTTAGACGTTAAGGCAGTTCATTAAAGCAGTTCCAATTCAGCGTCCAGTACTAGTCTTTTTTGCGGAGGAGGGGGGAGGGAGGGGGGGAAGTAAGAGCTCCAGCGGTTGCCATTTTATTAGAAACGCTGCCGGCTGATTGCCTTAAACGCTTCCTTCTCACGTTATGCTAACGTTACCGAGCTGAACTTACCCTCAGGAAGCATACTTGTTCCTCTTTTTCTTTCCCGACACACAAATATTCGCGGTTGATTTTTCTGTTCGTTTGCTACAGTATTTCAACTGCAACGGATCAACAGTTTTAGTCGACAGCTTTGTTTTCTACTTGTGACCGTTGGTTGTAAGTATCGTGCTGTGTTATTTAGCTTGGTAATACCGGCATTGTTAGCTATTAGAACAAGCACGGCAGAAGGGCGACTATGTTCAGTGCATACACAAACCCGTCATGCATTGTCATGACCATTTAGTTGTATTATGCAAGAAACAGGAATTTAAAAATATTACGAAAAAAAGATAGAAAAAATAGAAAAAAAAAGAAATAGAAAAAGAAGGTCGCCCAGGACGTAGAAGTGCACGTAAAACGATGCTCACCGACGTAGAAGTGCACGTAAAACGATGCTCACCATTGCTCTCCAGTCGCTCAGGTCCACTCTTCTCCACTCATTTCGTTCCCGTGCACTCCACAACCATAGATGGCCAAATATTTTTCGCCATGGGGTCCGTCCGCTGATCTCTGGTCGACCGTATGCTCGCTTCTAATCGAAAGGTCCTGGACCACGTCAACACCATATCGGATCACTTCGGAAGTAATATGATTGCGAAAGGATACCTCACACATTCTGACTTCTACTGCCGTTTGCGTCAGTCAGTCAGTCGTTCTTCGTCGTTTTTGTTGTCGACCCACACTCCGCTTCGCATAGCGTGGCAGCTAAGACTGTGGAGCTGCTGTTCTTCGTCTGCTGCTTTCGCTTTCGAAGATATCAGTGAAATTCAGCTCATGCTGTAAGTACATGTAGCTTCTGAATTATTCGACATCTCAGCGTCCGACATGTATGGCCAGTGTAGGATAAAACTGGTTACGTATCCACTTCGTCTTCGATAGATTCATTTCTGGTCCGGTTTTCTTGCACTCTGTTTGGAGCTGCTCCAATATGTCCTATAGTCCTGACGCGTTGTTGGCAAAGAAAACGCAGTCGCTTGCAAAGAGTAAATGTGCTAATTGATCGCCGTCTATTTCGATGTCTCCTGTTCGTTCAGTCGACGGTTGAAAAGGAAGAGCTTACAGGGTTATTGCAAAAAGCTTCGGTGAGATTGTATGACCCTTGGCGTACCCCGTTACAAGTTTTGCTATCAAAGCGTCGTTGAGAATTTTGGTTTGTGTGCTGCAATTTGTATCAACTGTTGCAGCAGATCAGTATCTTCTAGGCTGATTCCGACTCTGTTTAATGTGCTGAGTACCGAAGTTGTCTTCGCCGAATCGGATACTTTCTTGTAATCGACGAAGACGAGACAAAGAGGTAATTGGAGCGCCTTGCATTTTTCTACCCGTTGTCATGTTACGTGTCTGTCGTCGGTCGTTGAGTATTCTTTCCGAAGAACCACCTACTTTCTATTTGTAAGCATGTTCAAGTTTTTGGTGAGCCGATTCAAGTTTATTTGCATGAGTGTCTTATGAATTTGTAATAGCAGCGTTAGTGCGCGGAGTCGGTGAGATCTTCACGTTTCTTCATTAGCAGCATTGATTTCGACAACTTCTGTGCAGCAGAGGTAACTTTGTTCGTGCAAGAGCTGCAAAGACGTGACGTTAATGACTCGAAAAGCTTTGTTTGCCCAGCTTTCAGACGTTCGGGGCGAATATTTCATTTCCTTTGCACTTATTAATCTTTAATTGCATAACTGTTGATTGCATTTTGTCACACGTGATGTTTGGTATGGGCTTTCTGTCGACGTCAGAGTGGGTTCCCGTAATTGCTGTTTTGGAATAATACAGTTTATTATAAAACCTTTCAAAGATTTCGACCATATGTGCACGGTCTGTTACACTGGTGCCTGTTTCTTCCTTAAGTGCCGTTGGTAAACATTGCCTCAGACTGACGTCTCTTGCCGACCTCTTCATGCTGCTGCCCTTCTGTGCTTGCTTTGCCATATAGTCTTCATGCTTCCTTTTCCGCCGTCCCTCTAAGCTTCCTTTGACTGTAGCTTTTATCATTCTCGTCCATTTTTGTCCTCATATTTTCTTATAGCGCCTTATATTCATCATTATCAACCCTGTCTTCTTCTTTCATATGCACTGTTCCTAGGCACCATATATACGGTCTGGGATGTAATTATTTGTTAGCGTAACAGTTGCGCTTGAGAGCTTCACAGCATTTCGCCTAAGAATTCTTCATAGTCTTTGTCAACATCTTTTAGCGAGTCCAACAGAAATTTGTTTGACGATCTGTGGACGATTTGAGGATTCGATTTTCTTTCGCGATATTAACTTCGATCGTTGGATCATGAGAGCGAGTGATCTGAACGTGTCATTATTATGTTGCCGCCTATGATCTTGCTGTCAGCACGCAGTCGATTTGATTCAAGGTTCTTCCATTGGACTTTTCTGTGTCCAAGTTCGCCGTGCTCTGTACCTGTATGGCGTGTTCCTGACGCGTAGGCGGTGTTTTTTACGAGTTCAACCATGCGTGGACGTTGCTCATTCCTTGATTCTATGCTTATTCGACCGACATCGCGCTCTTTATGTCATGGAAGTGAGCCGATCATTGCGTTGAAGTCCTTTTGAACTATGGCGTGGATCGATTTCGCGGTCAAAGCTGCTGCAAGATCTTTTTAAAAACTTTCTAGTTATTCGTCTTCAGCAACTTTCAGATTTTTCATTTTCTATAAGATGGTGCATACGCTTGTACGACTTTTCTAGGACGTCTTCTCGTGGCGAGAATACTTTGTTTCTTTTTTAACTGATATGGTCCTTGGCTTCATATTAAGTCCAATGCATCCGCTCTTGCTGTATTGTCTAGCGCCTCTCCCAGCACTACCTCATCAAATGAGCACTTTAATTCTCTATGGTTTCGTTTATTGTCAAAAAGCGTCCGACGTAGTTTTGTCTTCATGGATAACTTGTAAGAAAATATGCATTTACACATGAGACGCAGAAGTGATGAGGGTTACATTCGTCAGACTGTGCTCCAACTGGAGTACTGCCGAACGCTCCAAGATGATTTTTTTGACGCAGTTGATTTCATTCATACGCGCTTGGATCGTGACCAATGCAGCTTTACACTAAAATCCAGAAATTCCTTTTTCGCACAGGTCCGAACGTCAAAAAAATGACTGTTCGACACTAGCAGAGGCAGCATTATGTTGTGATGGAGCGGAGCTATTTTATAACGCTTGTGGTACTCTTGGTTTGGCGCCTAAATACTCTAGGGAAGAGGAAACTCCGAGGCGCAGCTCTTGGTTCGATTTCTGTTTGTTCCAGGAAAATAACCATGCAAGTACGTAGAACCTGTATCGCAAGAACGCAGTTCCAGAGAAACACTATGAAGAAGATTTAACTTTAACAATAAAACGTGGACCTCACTTCCGTCCAGAATTCGAAAAATGACGTAAGTATGAAACTGGTAAGCTAAAGCCTCCAAAAACGGGGATGAAACGAAGGCAGTCGAGGAGGATCGGTAAGAAAATGTAATAGCTTTGGATACAAGTGGTCGTTTAACAATTGCAGGAATCAAAAGAACGCGTCATCCAACTGAGTGCTGGTTTTTGCAATGACCTCATCATTGATTACTTGTAAGAGCTCTGCACTACGCATACAAGTTTCCTGAAAATACGGCTGCCGCACCACAAGGTGAAAGCCACTTTCAACTAAATGCCTTCTGGAAATGTTAACCTGTCGGAGACATTTTGAATGAACAGGAATAAGCTCAAAACTTTTTTGTGCTACGAGTGCGAGCGATGTTTTCAGCGGTTATACTTTCAGTTCCTAACGCTGGCATGACTAAAGAACTCACCAGCTAAGCGAATTATAGGCTGTTTCTAAGCAGCTGTCCATGTTTTGTATGGAAAGTGTTAGTATCTCGTTGCATTTTTGAGAAAGGAAAGCTATAAAGTTCGTTGTTCGCTACTTTCTTAAATGACTTATTCGTGCGGTTTGAGGCTTTAATCGAAATGATACGGTATTTGGCGTTGATACTCTATTAAAGCATGTCATCTTGTAATTAACTAACGTTTTAAGTTGGCACGGACTCAATTGTCACGAGATATGCCCAGTGAAAAAGAAGACGAAGAAGTGGTTTTGGACAAGAAGGATGCGCTACTGCCATGTGTGCAATGGGCCAACAATCTAATCGGCACTGTTGTCGCCATTCTTTGCGGTATCATTTTTGCAAGGTTAGCATACATTACCATCTTTGGCGTTTCGTACCATTCGATCGTCTCGGATAGATTGCTGGGTTACGGTTTCACACATCTTCTGCAAGTTAAACTAACCCGCAGAGTAAATCTTGGCTTAGCCGTATCGGCCAAAGTTTCCGAATTGCTACCATATTGGACCGTATACTCAGGAATGGCTAGAACTTTCAAAGCATCTTTGTTCGAATATTTTTGGCATCTTAGAGCAGAAATTTCGCTGATTTGTTCGCTTGTGGTCTTAATGAAATACATTCTGAAAATATTCTGCCTTGGTTTTTAAACCAAACCCGATTATAGTGGTAGTATTTTGGAAACCTCGAAAAGCACCGAATGCATGTACCGACAGGGTGATGGGAGAGGGGGAGAGGTGCAAAATACGTATATTCCACATTTAGCCATATGCAAAATACGACGACTTGTCTGAGGCCGAGTTGGCAATTGTCTTTGCAGAGGAAAAAGAATGAGGACGTTGTGTGATGTCGAGTGCATCTCAAAGGCAGATTTTTATAATGCGCCCCACTTTACACTAATTTCTTTGTTTTTTCTGCTTTAGCGGTTTTCATTGATACTTGTAGTTGATATTGTAAGCCGCCCTATATTTCAGAAGCAGATAGAGCGCATACTGCAATTATTTTGAACTCGCTCCTTGTTGCTCCCACATAGGTACGCAGTGTATAAAGTGATTATTTCATGTGGAAACGTTTCAACATGAGCGTAAGCGAACAACTCCACCAAATACTTATGCAAAGGGATGCAAAGGCAGCTGTAATTTGATCGATTCCCCTATCGATGCAGCTGACAACCATGCCCACGCATGATTGTTCTGACCAGTTTCGGAACGCCTGGTGGTCAGTCTGTTGGCGATCCGTCGGGTAAGCAGCCGGGAATCGAACCCAGGTCTCCCCCCGTACGAAGCGGGAGACCTACCACTGAGCTACTGCCACCCCCAAATACTTATGATCAGAAAAAAAACTGATGAAGCAGAAGCGACCGAATTTGTCAACAATAAAAATAACGGTGCTATTAAAACGTTAAGTGGACGAAAAAAGAAAAACAAAAACATTACCAAAAGGCGTGATGTGCATTGCAACGCCGAAAGCGGCAAAAGGAGATCAAAGAAGCATGACAATGAAAGAAAAGGAAAAGATAGGAGAGGCGCTGCACCCAGCTACCGACCGTTGATTGACAATTAGCTGTTCGCCTAGTTTTTAATGTTCTGCATTTATCTGAACACCACCACTTCTGGTTTCATGTCGAGAACACTGTATCTTCGCGAGTTCTTCTTGACGCTTTGCTGAGTCGAGTCGAGTCTAGGTAATTCAATTCGTTGGCCGTCGTCACACGGACTGGAGTAGAAAAAAAAAAACGGAAAAAAATGAGCAATTGTTCGCTATTTTTTAGTCGGCATCCAGCTTTTTTTTACGAAACAAAGAGCGAATAGCAACGTTTAATTAGAGCATTGCAATTTGCATAACTGCCCTAACGAAATTTCGCATTACTTTTTGGAATCGCATCGGTGATTTGCTATGAACGTGAAGATGAAAGTAAAACATGTGCGTTTATGGATCACAAGATAGGGCTAGTAGCTCCGAGATGGTAAGGTTGGGTAAAGGAGAAATTCAAAAACTTGAAAACTTGAACTTTTTTAAAGCTCAGAGCTTTTATATTTCAGTCACTTTAAGTGGGTTTAGTTCTCTTGAAATATTATCGCTATCATATTCTCCTCTCCCTCTTACCCTCACAGCTTGAATTTGTCAGAATTGTTCTCCGCATCATTTATTTTAAAATAAGTTCTGCTTCCTGTACTATTAAACTGATGTGTACCCATATGGTGTTTTCTCGCCATTAATTTTTTTTCCAGTTACATGCAACAACTACACGAAACAACTCTTTGGTTCACGAACATCAAGCCAGTGGAGCAGGAAATCTCGTTGCGCACTGAAGCTGGCCTCTACTACTCGTACTACAAAAGTGCAGTGCGTGAGGGTGTAACACTTAGTGAAACAATACATGAACTGATGCATGATACCAGGTACGAATAATGCTTCTCATCTCATAATATCTTATGTCTATGGAGTTTTGCATGAATGACTAACTAATGGATATTGCTGTTTGGTGTGCTAGAAATACTTGCTAGAGAAAAATTGTAATTTACAGACGGTAAAACCACTAGATACGTAATTATTTAACAAGCTATTACTATATGGTGAGCGAATTTAGACTGCATATTGTGCAACTGTTTAATTTTGGTACTTAGTTTTTGTGATAACTGTCGTTCCGAGTACAACTCATCGCTCACCACTGTTTTCATTTGCATTCCCATAAAAATCTGAAAAATAATGAATGTGTTAGTAATGTGCTATGATGACGCTTGTTGACGGGATGGTGTTTTTCTTATGTTATTAGTACGAATAGACCTTACTGGACATAGGTATTATAAAATTATATTGTGATACTGTTTGTGAAATCTGACCATTCTTTCAATGACATGTCTATCTATGGAATCGTATACTAAAGTTCTTGAGAAATTTATTCAGCTCGCTAAGTTTTGTTTAAGTTTAAGCAGTGAGTATATCGAATTTTTCAAAAAAGTGCTAAAAGTTTAGCAATTTTTTTTTTTTTTGCGATTCGTGATGATTACTATAAGGTATATTGTATATGGGTTTCAGCACGGAATATCCTCGTGAAATCAATGTACTGAAACGTTTTAACATCTATCAGGAGCTAATTTTGGCCACAATTTACAACAATCTTAAACGTATTCCAATTTTTGTCGAATATTTGCCAACGCCGATGATCTTCTACGTTTATTCGTGTTTCGCGCTTACCGGTTTCGGCGTTACAACACTTTTTCTACTCGTATGGGCATCGCATAGAAGGTTTTAAAAAAATCTTTTTCATTTCTGTTCGAAAATACGCTTTCCTTTCATTTCATTTCCTTTGTCAATGTTAAGAGAATCCGAATGCAAAAACAGGAATGTTTGATGCAAAATTGTTCGCCGCATAAAATGTTTTATTTTCGTGTAGAGGTTGAGAGCGAAAACCGAATCGATCAGCATCCTCTTCTGAAGGTATCACTCTCCTTGAAGTTTCCTATCGAATTTCACTCTCCCTAAGACGATATTCTCCATCGAGCATTTTCGGCAGATGTTATTTTTTCTTTTATGCGAAAATTTTGCCATTCACATCTCAAAATTTTTGCTCTGGAACGTTAAAATTTCAGCGCGTCGATTTTGAAACATAATTCTATCATATAGTTTACCGAGTTGTTTTTTTTCTTGCGCGTTCTTCTCGTTGAAAAATTGCGCCCTCAAAAATTCCTTTGATCTCTTGTTACGAGTATCCTCATCATTATCTGAAAATGAGTTTCTCCATGGAAAACATCGACCTTCAAAAACAGGGTCGCCAGTCTGAAATCGCTGTTGCTGTGAGCTAAACTTACTGGAATGATGTTCACGTTAGTGCGCAGTTTTTGATGCGTCACAATTGATATTCTGTTTTGTTTGACATGTAGCGGTTTCCTTTAAAACACAAGCTAACAGGCACGTGCGATATGACAACCTGATATGCCGTCTGCTAACGTCTGCAGTAGGGACGAATGGAAAGCATTCGTAGTGTTTTACGTATTACTCTCTTCGCCGTTCCCTCTTATAATATTAATTTTCTACTCGTTATCATCAAAAAACACAAATGCTTACGGTATTAAAGAGGGGAGGGAATTTGCTTATAAATTGATTGTTATATAAATGTCGAGACAGAGCGATAGTATTTTAGGAAGGTCTGTGAGGGGGAAGGGGTCTCATTTAGGCAATTTTATATATGCTCACTGAAAAGGAGCTTCTTATCATCTGTTCAGGTCTTCATGAACATTATCTATGTAAAAGTTTCGAATTTTAAGCTGGATTTACGGAGTTTTGGCGTTCGCATGGATGTGTGCGAATCTTGATGACAGTACACGCGCCTTCTTTACGGTGAATTTGCGAGAGAATTTCGCATTGCCGTTCTTCTGGTTGCAAAATTTTTTTGCCGTACGTATCCTACAACGAACCACCACAATACCGGCGAAACACTTACTTGCATTTACGATCTCCACCTTCCTCTTTGCACTCTTCTGGCAATTTAATCAGGTAAGCAATTCCATTTTTTAAAAATGCTTTCTGCAGTCCTGTTGCCAACTTTTGCAACATCTTCGGGTTTTTTTTTTGATGATTCATGCACACCTTGAAACCATTATTCAGAACGTTCAACAATTGCAACAACATTCTGGGTCATCGATCGTATGTTGCGTGTGAAACCAGAGACTGAACAGGTACTCTGTCACCAAAATTTTGTCGATACACGCGCTAACGTCTTTATCACTTTTATGGTGGTTACCGAGCTTTGAGAACCACTGGTATTGATCACTAGGCTTCAACGGTTGTATGCAATGCAGTTTATCTAAACAAGCCTAAAACTGATCATGACTAGCCCATTTACCCGTCGCTGTTTAAAAATGACAGCTGGTATCAGGGCACGCATGCAGTGGAATTTTGTAAATGCAATTTTATATATATATATATATGTATAATATATGTACATGTACATGCAAAGAATGCAGAGGCAGCGGTAATTTCATCGATTCCTCGTACCGATGCAGCTGACAACCGTCCCCACGCATGATTGTTTTGACCAGTTTCGGAACGCCTGGTGGTCAGCTTGCTGGCGACCCGTCGGGTAAGCCCCCCGGGAATCGAAGCCAGGTCTTCCCGCATGCGAAGCGGGAGATCTACCACTGAGGTACTGGGCGCCGTACATGTACGTATATATATATATACATGTATTTCAAAATTGTATTCCATCGTTTTTTGAGTGTGAACTTTATGTATATAACTTAAAATCACGAATCAAGTCGATTGCAAATAATAATTTCCAGTTTATTTTATTGCTACAATCAAGCGCATTGTTTCTCGTTGCGCTTGTAATTCCGTCATTATCGAAAACGATCGTACTCCTCATTTGTGCACGATTCGTCGCCTATACTTTCGCCTTTATCGCACAATTCGGACAATCGATGGTATTTCTTTCAGTATGCACTTCGTTCGAAGCAGCTGCACTCGTCGTTCTTTTAGTGGCGCCTCGATTTTGCTCGGCCATCACCAGATCAACGTATGCATTGTAGAGCTTTTTAACATATCACACAGTTACATCTGTCAGTTTCAAAGTAGAAGTTCCGATGTGATTGTTGAAGTTGTCCAAGCCTAATTTCCATTAAAATATTTGACTTTTCTTTTATAGCGCGTTATTTGAGCCCCCCCTCCCCTCCCCCTCCCCATCTTACGTAAACGACATTAATTCATTTCAGGGACTTCATGCAACGACAAAGGCATTGCGGCCAATGGCTTTAGTGAAATCTCTAAGCGGTACGAATGAACGATAAAAGAATCGTTTGAATGTCAGTTACCGGTTCAAACGTGTTGTGTTGCTAGTGAGAATCCGAATTTGTATTTCCACTTATGGCAGAGTTTCTTGTCCGATCTGTGTAACTGCAGGTTTTCGAAAACAGTACTGTTCTTTCTTATTCGAAGTAAATAGTCGTTTTGAAATATTTTCTTAGTTAACAACTAATGGAAACAGTAAATGGATGGGGTCTAATTGTTCGTTTCAGTTTGTTTCGGTAAGTCAGATTTACTCGTAGTTTTTTTTTAAATCATAAAATTCGTTTACTGAGAGCTAATTATTGTCACGAAAACATGAGTTTTTTTCTTCTTTTACAGAAATCCAATTATTTCGGCGTTCATGAAGTCAATCGCTGTGGTTGCACTATGTGCCATGATAAACATCACGAAGAAGATGGCTACAGCGTCCGAATGGGACACTCATATCTGGACATTCGTAAAGGCGAAACTCGGCATTTATACTGAGTATGTGGCCGTCTTTTAAAAATATATTTATCTTATCTCTCCTGAACCTGAATCGGTTGTCCAGTAGGAGTTTCGTGCATATGAGATCTACGTCAGGGTTGATATCGTTGGGGTAGTTCAAAGGGATCAAAACATTAGGTTCACCGAATCAAATGCAGTTGTTTGTGCGCCTGCTTTTCGGACATGTGTGCGTTAGAGTAATCCCAAAAATTGATATGGACTAAAACATTGTTTTTCATCTCTCATACTTTTTTCGATAAAATTGCGGATGTGAAGGAAAATTTATTCACATTAATCAACCAATTGCGGGCAGTAGCTCTGTGGTAGAGTTCCCGCTTCGTATACGGAAAGACCTTGGTTCGATTCCCGGCTGTTTACCCGACGGGTCGCCAGCAGGCTGACCACCAGGCGTTCCGGAACTGGTCAGAACAATCATGCGTGGGTATGGTTGTCAGCTGCATCGATACGGGAATCGATGAAATTACAGCTGCCTTTGCATCCCTTTGCAATCAACCAATTAGCGGTTGCATGCAACAGCTTTCAAAAATTTGCACATAAAGTTTGAGGGCCAATATTTAGTTTTTTTTGAGGCGCTGTTTACTCTTAGATCTTGTCGAGTTTTGCATGGTTTTGTATGCCAACAATCATCGTTTCATTTTGTCATTAAATCCGGACAACAGATCACTTTTTTATTGCATAACTACGCCATGCTGTTTCAAAATGCTATTGAATTTTTTTTAAAAATTACTTCGTTTGGCATCGTGAGGATGATAAAATCAGTGTTGTGTTTTTTTTTAAATAATTTTTATATGCTGATCTCAGTCTCTACAACAATTTCCGCATGTTGTTTTAAAATTATGTCATTGGCATTCGTGGTAGAGTTAATTTCGGTTGTGCTCATTATTATTTGGTAGGACAGCCATGCATATTGACTGAGTGAAAATTACATCCGCAGTTGAATTGCAGTGTTCCATTCAGTCATCAACAAAGAAGCAGCACGCAAGAAAAGATGATAGCTTGTTCGGGTTTCTTTCCATGTGCACGTGTTTCATACCTGTTGTTTTGAAATAATCGAATTTTTCGAGGTTTCGCCGCTAAAATATGCATTGTTGCAGATTCCCTGTTCCGTTTGAGACGGCTCTTTATTTGTGTCATGGAGCGTTCAAATTCATTGATTGGGGATTTTTTCAAAGAACAAGTTCTAGCGGATGTTTGGTTCTATATGTAATTTCGTTGCTTCTCATTACTGTATGTATAGTATACGCTTTAGTGAAGCAAGTTTACAAAGATGGATTTGAAGGTTTGTGAAAATTCAACGTTTACAATTGTTCGTTTAATTGTGTTGCTTAATTATTACACTGAGGTCGTAGAGGGGACATGAATGCGGAGTGTTTTATGGTTAGTTTGAGGAGCTTTAAAAGTTAATTCCGCTCCTTCATAAAAAATGTGCATATTGTTGCTTGATGCTTTTTCTTGTTGGAAAGGAGCTCACAACATGATAAGATAAGATAAGAAAAAAAAGCGTTTAAACATTTTGTGACAATTGCTGGAGAAGTTAAACCAAGAAGGGAAATGATGAAGCGAGCCATGGAGGCGATAAAGTGACGCTTCTTCGTGCGACATTTTCAACGGCGATTAAAAGAAAGCCCAATTGCACTTTTTTCTTGCCAGCATTTTTTTTTCATCTTTACGAAGTGTAGTTTAGATAGAACAAGATGTAATATTTGAAATATTGCAAAGTATAATATAAATTTATTATGGTCGCATTTGCATTGTTTAGCCGTGCTATTCTTCTACAGTCGCAGTTTGAAGTTGCAACAAAGGTAGTAACAAGTGATTAGCCTATCATTATGTACACGTGTGACTGCGAATTATTTGTAGGTTTAAAATGTTCTGCTATGAAATGTGACAACTTTGCAGACGCAAAATGTTATAAAATTGTAACACCTGCAATGTTCTTCCTGACAGCTCAGTCACTGCAGTGTGCTGTGGTTGCGATCTTCACGCTTCGAATGAAATATTTATGGTTCCCCCAGATGATTGTCGTAGCCATCTGGACCCCTACAGTGTTCGTATTTAAACATTTTGATGCCTTTAATTTAGATAATAATTTCTTTCTATCGTAG
>JPKZ01022848.1:1763446-1784229 GCA_000803305.1 Toxocara canis
AGGCGATCGGAAGTTAAAGGAAAGTGACTTGTAGTATGCAAGCGTTCATGTTCGATTTGGCAGAGCAACGGGTGAGCTAAGAACAAATGAAAATGCTACCTAAGCAGCTATTTAACCGCAATAACAAGAATTCATTTCAAATTAACTTTAACTTTATTTTAATTAATTTTAACTTGAATATTAACTTTAACAAGAATTCATCAGAAAGCGAAAAGCTATTTAGTCTTGAGGGACAGACTGGAATTTGAAAGAGATTTGCGGTTATGCGATTCGATGTTTCCAGAAAGCGGAATCAATTTGGCAGTGTGTACACTTTGTTAGCGTAAAGTAAATTGACATTCCTATCAGTTCAGTAAAAAATTGACATTTTGATGACATTCCTAGCAAAACTCATTAACGCATGATGTATCACATTAAAATATAATAGTAGTACGTTTAAAGGCTGATCACAGCATATGCGAATTCAGTCTGCAGAATTTGTAATAGAGATTACGATAGCAGTGGATGGGCTATAATCGGATGTTTACGGTATTTATTGATCAAATATGTCGAGCAGTATCGTAATGGTTATTGAAAATTGAGTACAGCGTGCAATAAGTCATAAACATAGTGTTTGTTTTAGAAGGGGAATATAGGCGAATCACTTGTATTTTAGCGTTTCACGATACATTGCGTTGAGGTCTGGAAAAGTTATTGCGCTTGCAATTGCTATTGCCCTTTTGTATCGTCAGTATGATGTCTACAAGCAGCAAATAAGTCTTGAACAGGTTAATTTTAGAATACAATTTCATCGTCTAAACGTTGAATGACCGTATTTTTTTTCCGTTCATTGAAACCAATCAGCAAGAATCGAACTTCCTAGCGATCATTATGCTCATGGTTCAGTCGTTACTTTTTTACGGAAATAGTTTCTTGAAGAAGCGATCGTTTTGCTTATTAAAATATCTCTTGTTTTTTTCCGATCATTCACGAATATGAGACGACAAGTGGGGGTTGCCAGTTTTGCTTTAAGGTCCCTAATGCGACCAAATTTTTGCTCCATTGTTGATCTTGCCTACGCAAGCGTGTTTAATAGCACAATTAGAACCGCTTTGTTCGCTTTCATATAGCGCTATTACGTTGTGTTTGTATTTAATGCGATGTGAAGGTCACAGATTTCTAAGATCGCTTCCGGCTTTTTTGGGTCATTTCCTGCTGTCGGGGAAAAAAGCTTTTCCTGCTTAGTGCTATGTGAAAGATTGTTTGCAGGAGTTTTATGACCCAGATACAGTACAATTGATGGAGTGGATATCCTCTTCGACGCCACCTTCGTCCTCATGGGCCGGAAGTATGCAGCTTATGGCAGGCATCAAGGCGTGTACTGGCAGAAATCTTGCGAATCATCCGCATTTCGAAGATAAATGGCTTAGGGAGAGGACTCAAAGGCTTTACCAGGTTTATTATTCGATTATTATTTTCGAGTAAGCTATGAGACGTAAAAAACGACGTCTGATGTTGGCAATTTCTTACTAAGACACGTAACCAACTTTGAAAGGAACTATAAAAAGGAAGGTTTTTTTCAGGTGAGATTTCTACTGCAGAGGCCCATTGTAATTGTGAGCATATATGAATTACCGCTGTAGTCATTTTTGAAGATATATGGAAAGAGGCTAGTGGCAGACGTGCATGAGATTCTTCGTGAGGAAAGAGTGGACTATATCATTCTCGAGGACAGTATCTGTCTAGCGCAATCAAATGGATGCTCGACGAACGATCTGGTGGATCTGAGCAACGGAGTATTGCCTGATTCTGGATACCCTAGTCATGGTGAGCAAAATCGTTTTCATAACCGAATGTTTATAGCTCCGGCAAATTGACCTTCCGATTGCTTCAATTACTCCAAATGCGCTATCGTGTGAGAGTGTAAAGTTGTGCTCAACTGGTGTTGCAAATAATTGCATAACATACAATGATTATAACCGTTCGAGAACAGATTATAAGTTTTTTTCTAACCCTTCCTCAGTTGTTTTCCGGAAGTGCCAGAGTGCACTGAATGGCGAAATATGCATTCATTTTGCGTAGGAAAATGTCTTCTGCATACATGTGCGCCACTGGAGCTATCGATTGCTTCGATGGGCAGGAGAAGCATTTCACAACCGGAAAAAAACCCAGTTTGGGACCACCATTTTCAAGGCTTTGCTAGACATTTTCCATTGATTAGGTAGAAGGCGGTAAAAAATGCTTCATTTTGCTGGGAATTGTGGTGAAAAATTTCCTAATTTTGCACATGCTGCTATCTGATTTTTGTAGCTTGGAAATCATGAAAAAATCATAGCTCTCCAAGCGCCCTCCAGTTCGGTTCGGCTCCTCTCAACGTCTGAACTTTTGATACGCGTTTTTGCATCCCCGTTTATGGAACAAGTCGTAGTCGATGCGCGTATATGCTTGAGATACCGGCCATCTTCAGCTTGTGAGCTAGACAAGCGTCAGCTGCAGTTCAACAAAGCCGAGCATGCGTACGTGAGGGATTTTTGCTCAGATTATTTTTCATCATACTTTGTTTGCTACCCCCGGAGACTTCCTGATATATTTGGGAAATTTTAAACGTTACGCTCAACAGCCTTTAGAAGCGTACGGCTTCTAGCTTGTTTCCGCTTTTTAGAACTGACATTGAGCGTATCGACTGTGCCACGCTTTTGTGCGAAGATTCGCCATATGGATGAAGTGACGTCGTCGTTCTTCAAGCTTGTTTTCTCGAATCGCACATTCCGTGTCTACAAAGTGCTCTAATCGGTCGTTGTTTATGAAATCATAGTAGCAACATTTTCTCGTCGTGACGATGATCAAATGGATTTTCAAAAATACAAGGACTTTTTAGTACAGTTATTTACCCGTTAAAAATTAACTTAATAAAGCGAAGTGAGGCGTTTCTTCGAAGTGAATTTCAAAAATGACTCTTAGGCTGCCTTGCCGAACATTTTTATCCGGAAGTTATAAGTTCTGGTTGTTGTTATATAGAAAAGAAATAGTTGAGCATGTGCAAAAAGTTTCCCATTGTTCGGAACGCGTAATGAAATTTTTCATTGCCTAGAACAATTGTTGTTGTAACTGTTATTGTTTAGTTGTTTGTTTATTTTGCTGTTGAATTGTTTCCATGATTTCCTAGTCGACCGCTATGTTTCATTGTCATGGTGACGTATAAAGCTGAATAATTCCTGTTTTTCGTTTCTATGGTTTTCCATTTTTTTAAAAAATGAAATTCCTCTGTGGTCTTTCTGATGAGCAGTTACGTGGACAACTGCTTTGGTTTTGGAACATGAGAACTTTACAGATGGTAGCACCAAAATTGTGCGTCACGAATTTGAGAGTTAGGGTTGACCAATGTTGTGACCTTTAGGGAATTGAACGTATCATTTAAGGGAGGAGAGGGGGATCACGATCAGCTTTACAGCGTATAGGCATGTTTATGCAGCGGTTCGTTCAGGACAACGGGTGTCTCAAAGTTCAAATATTCTTATTCTTAATGCTCGGGCCTCCAGTGCGATGTCTCGATGTTACCTGAGGCTATCGCACGCCCATCCTTTTGGCTGTTGTAGCTTGTTGTTTACTACCACCCGCTATTTGTGCTGTCAATAGTGCGGTAGGAAGCAGCCGGAAATCGAACCCAGGTCTACCCGCATGCGAAGCTGGGGCTGTACCACTGAGCTCCTGCCGCCGCATATGGTTCAAATATATATATATATATATATATACATATATATATATATATATACATTTACCTTTATTATACATTCAACAAATTTCCGACTGTGATTAGTGCGTAATACACCCCTTACGTATGTATCCTCGTTTTGCACAATTCGTTGTGGCCTGGAAGCGAATCAATTTCACAAGGCGAATTACTTCTGCACAGCGCACTTTGAATCCGTTTTATGCGATTCTTTTGCATGAAACGTTTCAACGCATATAGAGAATGATTTTTTTTAAAAAAAAGGAAAAAAAAAACGTCATGCTGCCACTCGACGGGAGCCTCTCATCCGGTTATTTCCGCTTATGTTCAAATGCGAGCGAGACCGCGTAATTGCTTTCAACACAAACGCGCAACATGAAAAAAATGAAACAGCGGTCGAAAAAAAACGGAACCCATCATTAGCTGAACTAGAGTGCTTCACGAATTCTCCATCACAAGCAAAACTAAGCTATCATTATGGTCTCATGTCTCAGTCGCGTTTCGATCG
This sequence comes from Toxocara canis, assembly GCA_000803305.1. Lineage (NCBI taxonomy): Eukaryota > Metazoa > Nematoda > Chromadorea > Rhabditida > Toxocaridae > Toxocara > Toxocara canis. Next base: position 1,767,664 of record JPKZ01022848.1, read on the forward strand.
ATCGTTGTTTTTGCCTGCAGCGATCCCAGAGAACTGCCTTCCCCTTTTCGAGGAGCGTTAATGCAGAAAAAAAAAGAATACATTTGGTCGTGCACTCGCAAACGCCTATAATCGTTTATTATGTTTGTGCATGTCTGATGAGGGCAGTGAAATTGTAGTCAAGTGGTAATTTCTCCGAAAAAAATTTCTTTTGAATTTGTCATTCATTTTCCAAAATAAGACTGTACCCAGTTTATCGACGTTTCCGAATTCTCATCTAGAATTTCACGCATCACTTAATGCAGTTGAATATTGCCCTCATATGTGTTCGATCTTGCTACGCTCAACCTTTCGACGGTAGTAGCAAACAATTCGCTTTCTTATAGTATTTTTGTTTTCGGAACGCAGTAAGTCTTCTCATTCGTCTTATAGCAAAAGTGGTCTTCGTTACTGCACAAACAATCAGAATCTATTAAAGTTGTTTACAGCCTTCTGCAATAAGTAGATTTGCTTTTTTATTTTTTTTCCAATTTTATTATTTTGGATTTTTGATCTATATATATTGAAACGATCAGGTGGGACAAAAAACGACATTCGACGACATATGAAACGCCCACTGTTTTTTTAAACGATGGTAGTACACACGAAAATGATAGATGTTTGATCTTTAACCACTTAGCGGTATTGCAATCTGCGCATTAAAAATCGTGACAATATAGTATTTTTATACTTTGTTGTGTGCAACTGCAATGCGTGGTATGTGCCTTCTTTTTTGGACGGGGTAGGGGGGAGGGAACAAATATTTATCCAGCTTGTGTTGACGAAATGAAACCACAGCAGATACCAAAACTACTTTATCAATGAGAATTTCACTCTTCAAAATCGGTCCAAAATCACATCCGTTTTTTTTTGTTCAAAAATTGGGGCATTTCGATTGTTTGTTCATGAGCTTTACGACTTGACAGCCGCATGAAGTGCGTACTCCTTCAATCTGTTTCCTCTGCGCGACGTCCACGCTTTCAACTATGTGTACGACGTTTAGATTCTCATCTGTATCATCTAAGAAGTTTACAGCCGGCTGTCTCTTTCAAATGTATTATATAGTCGAGTCATCATAACCACTGATTCAGCAAGCGACGTTTCAGTTATCCTTCAATGGTTGGAACTGCAGCCAAAAAAAGCATGCGTCATCTGTACGCCGTTAAGCACAAAGCTGTACAATGTAAAGCATTTTACTGATAATGCATTTAATGTTGATAAGGCTTGCGACGCACAATTCATAACTACGACTTTATCATATACACGTACTTTCCACGAAAACCATTTAATCTGCTCATCATGTATGGCGTTCACTACTATCCACGGTATCAACCGTCGAGGGTCGGTAGATCTTATGATCGGAAAAGGGAAAACAATTAAAACTGGTAAAGTTGGAAAGTGGGATTCGTTAATTGTGGAGTACGATATGGCACATCCATGAGGGCCTCTAAAAGTCTGCTCATCAGAAGCTGGAGTGCGTTTTTGGAAAGCTAAGTAGCCCAAAGCGATGTTTTGTTAACCGGCTTTTGGTGGAGCTGGAAATGCTCACTCTGACTTAATCATGTAACGCTTTCAAGATTGAGGCCTCAGGCCTTATATCGGCTCATCAATGAAACAGTAAAGTATATTCTCGCGACCAGAAGCGTCAAAAATCCCTCCGAAATCTCTTTAAGCCTTGTGCAAATTTGCGTGCGACATTAATATCAGTGCAGTGGCATGGAACTCTCAAAAAGCTAAAAATCTCCGTACTGCATTTTTGCTTCAACAGTCCGATTTAGGTTCACTCGAACTATTATTTAAAAGAAAAAAATACCGGGAGCCCTTCTTGAGAGCTCGCGAGGGATTATTTGGGTGGATGCTTGAATGGTTACACATGTTATTTATGAGTTGCAAATATTACTGCCTGGTGCAGTAACGTGTTAACTGACCCAATTATAGTAGCCGCTACTCGACTCTATAAGTTAGCCACAAATTAGGTTGACCAGTCATATGTGATTCAACGGGCTCAATAAAAAACCGTCCAAAAAAACGCGCACTTGAAATGATACTCTCTTGCAAAGTTTATCGAGACTTAGACGATAAAAACCGGCATACGCACATCGATTGCTACCTCGCTCCCACAAAGATATGGATTGATGTTGTTGACAAGACGAGTGTTCGGTTTGATCGACCGAAGATCGGGAGGCACAAAGACAATACATACAATCTGTGGCTGAGTAGAGCGGTATGACGTCATCTTTAGAGTGTTTATCTCCCAATGCGGTGATATCTTAAGTTTGGTCATGCCGCAGCAATGACCGCGATAGAGTGTCACATGGACGTATAATTGAGCAGGGCGACCTTTAAAGCGCATAATTAGTTGATGATCGACGTTCGTTTGCATCGTTCGCAACATAAACGTTATTTTTATCATCTCTCTCGACCGCTTTGGTGATTTCCGTTAGTAGTATTCGCTGCAATGACGCGCGCGCACACACACACACAAACACACATACACACACAAACACACAAATTTACTTGCATACATACGTAGACGGGGTGGCAGTAGCTCAGTGGTAGAGCTCCCGCTTCATACGAGGGAAGACCTGGCTTCGATTCCCGGCTGCTTCCCCGACGGATCGCCAGCAGGCTGACCACCAGGGGTTCCGAAACTGGTCAGAACAATCATGTGTGGGCATGGTTGTCAGCTGCATCGATAGGGGAATCGATGAAATTACAGCTGGCTTTGCATACGTAGACAGCCATTGCGAAATGCTGCTGTCTTGCGCATGCTCGTCGAGCATAGAGAAGGCGTCAATGTGGATGAATGAACCACGCAGCGCATGCGTCAATGAAATATGCCAAAGAAAGAAAAACGAAGAACGAATCGATAGGTAGAAACGAATTGCACACGTAACAATATGCCATACCCTTACATAGCAAACCTGTGGACGAAGCAATAACGATTTACAGGACAAAAAAAAGAAAAAGAAAAACCAACAATAGAACAGCCTTGGCGGTATGCTTAAAAGAGCAACGATAAGCGATACTGAGAGAAACCAGAAGACCGGAAGATACCGGGAGTTTGACCGGAATTTAGCTGGAAGACCGCTTCGAACACAACAAAGTGCAGGAAATATGTGTATACGTATCCGAAGAGGTGAATTCATGAAGAAAACAACAAAAATGGACGGAAAGCCGTCTACTTGATAAACATCTGTAACGATCTCACCTTTACTGTTTGACCCGATATTGAATTTTGTGCGTTTAATACTCTGTTTGAGAAAAAAAAAAAACGTATTTGAATGCGCTCAACTTTCACCTGTAACCAATCGGTTTGAGAGTTTATTGAGCTAAATGCAGCCAAATGTAGCGGACAATTCGAAGAATTCATCAGACATAAGGCTAGTGCAGTTTCATGAACAATAAGTAATAGAATATACTCCATACATATATTCGAATAGAAGCGAAGCAGTGCAAGCGTTTGGAGACCTAAAGTACTAACTGTTTTCATTAGGCTTCAAATTATTAATAATCGAGCGGAAAGGTCCTCAATAACCAAAAAATGAAACGTTTTTAGAATGTTCTCAATCAAAATTTAAAAGACGAAAAAGTGATGATGTATTGAAGGAGAATACGAATATAGATTGTAAATACTGTATTGAGTACAGATCTCCGCAAGAGAATGCGTGCAGAATAGGCGAATTCATTGCGTTTTCCTTGTCTTTCTTTCCATTTTTCCTGCGAATTCCTTGTTCTTCTTAACATCTTGAAGCTAAAATCAGTGGATTTCTGATTATGGTTTTTTGTAACGCCCAGATCTTTTTATCTGAGGAGGTCAGAAAGAAGAAGCCCAATTTTATCCCAAAGATTAAGAAGCTCCGATAGAACTTTTTGTTCCGACTAGAACTAGATTATGAAGCTCAGATACCCACTAGAACTTTTTGTTGTTGACTTGCCTACGGGAATAATTTTCATAACCGAAGCTGAAGCGAAATATTTCTTGAGCGTTCGATTCAAACCTTTTGTATGATTCAAATCTTATCCGATTTCTCTCCAACAACGTCTAACGGCAATAGCGAGTGTTCTGTTCTACACTATTTGGAATCGTTGTATGAAATTTTGAATGAACGATGTTCACCAAACGATTTTGGCAGTCGTCAGCTGTGAAGCAAGTCGAGAATATGCTGAGCGCATTCATTGTTACGATAGTCTTTCTGATCGAATAGTACTTGCCCTTAAGTTAATTGCGATGCTTATAAAACGAAGTCCTGTTTTACTTGAGGCGGACGGACAAATCAAAGAACAGTGTGTTATGATTTTGATGTACAAGATGAACCTTCGAAATGATACATTGCGACCATATCAGATTTAGAATCCAATGTTAAGTCTACTATGGTACTAGCCTAGAAAGATACTGATTAAGGTTATTATTAATTCAGTACACGAAATGTTTGTGTTGCAACACAGTCGAACGAATGAATATTCTATTCAATTCCTGCATAATTACTATTAATATTTGTCATTTGAAGAAATCATGAAATCAAGATATCCAACAAGAAGTTCGTTACCCTCTACGGAGCCAATACGGAGCCAAGATGACGTCGATAGGTGCGTATTAGTAAAACGTTTTGAATGCTAGAAAATGTTAGGGAGACAACGAAAGCTTGAATGAGGCTGAGCTGGATCGTCTATTTACTTACAAAATTCATTAGTGAGTACAATACAGTTCGTTGTTTTTCGAAGGCATTATGCAGCAAAATAATTGCTCGATATCTGCGGCCGACATTTCAGTATTTTTTAAGCAGCATAGACTCGAAAACGATTCCCTGACGTGTATAGACGAGAGGTATCTTAGAAGGAAAAAAAAGAATGAAAAACTGGCATATATAAAGCAAACGAAATTCCTAACATGTGGGCGATAATATCGAAAAAATGTTGCGCAGTCAATAGAATAAATGCTGCCCTTTGCATTCTAAAAAGCAACGAATACAACACAAGTCGAAGTGGCATTAGTCAGTGAAGCAATTTTGGCTATGCGAAACGTCCACAAATGTTAAACGATTTCCACTAAGAAAAACACTTTGCCGGGCTTTTACATCATTGTTCGTGAGTTGGATCGTTCACGAGTGATGTTGGCTTACGATTGCAAAAGTCATCGGCATAATTAATGACCAACAAACTATTGACAACAAGTAATGGTATTGGAAATACAATCCCAGGCCCAAGCAAAATCAAAAACGCAACGCACGCACATATACGTAAGGCATATGCGCGTTGCTCGCAGCCTTTCACATTCAGTGTAATTCTATGCATCTTAGGGTCTTATGCGTTATGATAGGTTATACGTTATGATATGTTATGATATGCTATATGTTATAATAGCTTTGTAATAAAGTTATAGTACGTTATAACGCTATGATGCGTTATACTTATACGTCATGCGCCCTATTTTTCGACATGATTTTTTGACTTTTTTTGACTTTTGGCTTGCACTTAGCAGTTTCGTGTGTATTGATTGACTTTCTATGGCATGTAAATAGATCTTTGTGCGCGTAAAAATTTGAACATTTTCGTTTGTTTGTTTTTTTCTTTTTTGGTTTTTGTGCGTACTTGACGATGGTGAAGTACTCAATAGCAATCAACGACAATCGGAGAACGTCGTGAAGTCAAACGGAAATAAAATAAAAACATTTCATGGATGCTTTTTTCTTTTGCAAAAAGTTGCGATTCGGATCTCAGCATACTTTAGGAATACGTTTTAGGTGAAGAGTTTATGAGCGATTTTTTCTGTTCAGTAAGTATGATAAATCATTTATAAGACGATTGAAATACTAGAAAATCAAAGAATTTTTTAAAAAGTATAGTTTAGTTTGCTTTCTTAGAACGATCATTTCGTGAATTTTTTTTTCACTTTTCAGAAAAGAGGTGGTTAACCGTAAGAGTATCGATAACCCTTTCTGAAATTTTTTCTTAACCCTTCCTGAAATTTTACTAAATTTTAGAAGATAAAAATCAAAATACACAACGACATTGTTTGGGGGTAGCTTTGTGTTCTGCTGATCAGTTTACGTTCAAATAAGGAATCAGAGTGTGCAATGTCTTACGTATTATGTCCTTTGGAAAAAACTATTGCGGAACGATCAACTGGTACAATATACGCAGTTTGCATTTATTAAATGAGGGAAAAAAAACGTCGAAACGGAAACGATAGAGACTTTCCCTCAGCGTCTCAGTTGTGCACAAAATTTTCGCTCAATGTTCTGCACAAAAGCTTGCAGGAAATGTTATTTATGCGTTATCCATTGCAATTTGACTGCCTGCCGAGCAATTCCGATCAAACAACTTTTGCACTCTCACAACAAGCGCAGCAATCTTTCAAAGTGATGTTTCTTTAACGGTGGAATTTTAGCCGCTAGATGCTTGTAATTTAATTCTAATTGGTGTCTTAGATTTTGTTATAAAATGTTCGACATTTATTTGATGTTTGAACGAATGAAGTATGTGCTTTATTTTTGATTACGTATAACTTGCATGAAACGTAAAAATAGCAGTCAAGAAATGACCTTAACTTGCGTACCGAGAAATTTCCACATGCAACGGACGAAAGCTTTGGTTGTACGTCGTAGGTTTTACACATTACACACATTTCACGAGTGTATGTATCTTCGATAATCATGCGCTGCGCACTTTCATGAGCAAAAGTGAAAGACGCTAATACACACTACTCTTTATGAAAAAACCACCAGCGACCATTTGTGACTACGTTTCTTTAACCGTTTTCGATCGCTTTCCTCGCTTCGCCTTCACTTGTGAAAAAATACGAGATGAGAGATGAGAGGTTAACCACACAGTGATTAATCGAACACGCTTTGAAGCATTCGGCTATTTTGCGGAAGAGATAAAGTATGTTCTGCATCTTAAGTTGTATTTACTTTTTCAATTCACTTAACTGTACTGGTTATATAGTTGCACGAAGGTAATGAATGCTGTCAGAAATACTTATTCGCTTTGAAAAAAAAACGCTCAAAATGCTCATAGCATTTTGTAACGAACATGATGAAATTTAGTGAAGAAATAAGCACATTCAGATGGCGGTAATATGTTTTTATGGCATATAAAATGCATGCACCAATAATGATTCCCTATCGATCAGACCTCTTGCCTTTGAGGAGATTCGATTGCAAAGGGATGAAAATGAATATTAATGTAGGCAACGTTATGGATCGATTTGGCGTAAGCATTAAACAACAACTCCAAAAAAGTGATGCCTCATTAAGCTTTTTGAAAAACGAAATTCAGCAGTTTTGTGACCATGTGCTGCATGAAACGTTTTGTTCGTTTCGAATGCGTTATTCGCACACGTGCTGTCTGCTCGTTCAGCATAAACCAGAAAAAAAAAATTGCCTAAGTTGCCGTCTTATTGACGATGGGATGCGTCCAGTGAGCATCGAATTGCCATTCCACTTCCGTTCGATCAGAACATGATGCGATTCGATTTTCTTGCACTTATTCGTCTCTAACATCTACGTCAAAGTTTTCATAAAAATTCTCACATGCTCGGAGAAAAAAAATAAACGAAACATCATACGCTGAACGGTTAGGTAGAAGGCATTTTTCGGTAGTCGGAACCATAAAACTGAAGATCGTAACAAAAATGGGACAATTATGTCATTTTTGTATTGTCGTAAAGGCAGTCCTTGCCTATCGACTAAATAAAAGATTCGATTCGATTCAATTCAATTCAATTCAATTCAATTCAGTTCAATTCAAATTCAAATTCAATTCAATTCAATTCAATTCAACTCAATTGATCAGGAAGCAAATCGCTGTGTTGAAAGAACACAAAACCTTGGTGGCAGGCGGTTTGCTTTGCTGTTGTGCGCACTTGCAAAAATGGAGTGTTCTATGAGCATAAAAGCAGAATATTTGTAATCCGAGTCAGATCGAAATACTGTAGAAATGAAGCCGGAACCTAGACAAACATAGAAACATGAGAATTTCACTGCTGAAACTAGAATCCCTCTGCGACTTCTCGTACGAGCAAATAGAGAAGAACAGTTGGATTATACGATGAGCTATGAAAGAAAACCGCTGAACTCCGATAAACTACTAGCGCTTGCGCTAAACATTCCACCACAACCATTCTCTTTTCATCGTCGTGTTTGCTGAACTGGCTTTGACTAACCATTTTGCAGCCGCGGATATTTCGCAATTCACTAGTGGAACTGCGAAGTAATTGGTTCACCACAATCTTTTTGAGTGCAGTATTCAATAGCGGATGTGTGAAAGAAATTTATTGCACCATATAATTCATTTTGTAGTTTCCTCATCGTGAAAACTCAGAAGGCAGTCAATGTCGAAAATGCACATGGCCGCCTGAGATGTCGACCTGGCTAAACTAAATAGGAAAAAAAGACAGTTCGTGCATTTCCAAACAATAAAAATCAATGGCAAAAAATTTGCTAGAAAAACGGAGCCGATGTGAGGACATTTAAAAATTTACAATTCTGTTCACATTGGTCAACTTGTGGTAGAGTGCGGTTAGCCTATGATGAGGTGCAACGAAGAGAAGAGCTCATATCACGAACAGTTACAACGTTTTTATTTCATGAAATCGTTTCGCTTGTTAGGTCACTGAAAAGAAACAAAGGAGGGCCACCTGGTCTCAGATCCTTTGTTTTAAAGGCTCTATGGTCGACAAAATGCCTTACCGTTCACAAATTGCTAATCTGATATTGCTATTTTGAGCGAACGCTTTTCTACGTTCACGGGCGAAGGCTGGAACTTCGCTTTCTCGTATTCAACTGCAGCTCCGTCACCATCCTTCAACCCCATTGATTTCTTTCGCGAAAATTGACTGGACGAAATCATTAAGCGTATTGTTGCATCTATTGCATGTGTTACTGCGCTGACTGAATAAGGACGGGAATTTTGTCGCGGGGGTGGGAAGGGGATGAGAGAACAAAAAAAAACGCACTCTTTCAAGAGGCCCTTGCCACATGGTTGGTAGTTTCACGCCACGTGGCCGATGCAAACAAATGAGGTTTTCCCAGAGAGCAAAAGGCGCATAGTGTAAAAGAGCTGATCAAAAATCCTCCGATAAGCTCGAGCGATGGGCTTGAAAATTGCACTAAAGTATATCAACTAGTCATGTGGCAAATGCTGTACAACAGCTACATAGAAGGCGTAATTAACGAAGGATACGATAACATGATCTGTGGGGCGTTGAAAACCAATGGGCGGCGTCGGCCTGCAATCGAATCCTTTAAATAGAAGCGTAACATCGGCGCCGCACCAGTAGTGAACTGATTATTTAATAGCTTCTTCAACGATGACAATCTCGGACGATTTTTTCAAGCGTCAACTTAACATTGTTGGATGCGCTAATGGCAGTGGTGGCAGGTAAAATTTTAATTACTTAAGAGTTTAATCGTTTTTGTGATGTAGTAATGGTGCGTTCGCTACATATGCTTATTAATGGAACCCTTGCCTGTTACAGTCAAAATTGGCTGCGCTATAAATACGCTGAGTATATTTTTAGCTGCAGCAGGAACATCCTACTCGTGAACTTGTAAGAGTCATATGGGTTCCATGTTATTGTTTGCGAAAATATCTACTATTGTTTTTTTTTTGAAATTACTTAAGAGTTCAGATGTCTTTGTGATGTAGCAATGGTGCGTTCGCTACATGTTTTCCTCACAACCACCTCGCCTCCACCTTTCCTGTCACCCTCACCGTCAATCATCTTCAACGAAAATAACATCCCGAAAGCCATTAGAAGTAGTCAACCCCGACGTTATTATACATTATCATGTTTTATAACTCCTTAACGACATTCAGCATGTACTTTAGAGTAGGCAAAATGAAAGGCCTACGGAAGCGTACAGAAACTAGTTAAATGCTAAGAGCGGAAGTGTGATGTGAAGGAATGAGATATCAACAGCATCGAGTCTGTTCACTTAATATTTGTCAGTATTGCGCTTGACGATAGTACCTCACTGGACGCTGACATTATAGCACAACATATGATGAGGCGTTCAATATTTTTTGAAGTCCTATGATGTTGGAAGGAGACCAAAGCAATTGAGCAATCGCTTTTTTGCTTCGTTGTGCGTCACTGCTGAATCATTTTTAAACAATATCTTTTAGCATTCTTCCACTCGGCAAAATCTTCTGAAAATTACAACATCGTTTTTTATTCTTCTCCATCCAAGCGTATGAGATCACACAAACAAAACTGCTTTCGTCCTTCAAATAAACTTCCCTCAGTCCTTCATGTAGTTTACAGTAAACAAGTACACATGGTGGGTGAATAGCTGCGCTTATCAAAGTATAAACTCGGCACCCGACCAAAGAACGTTTGATTTTCGAACAATAATAGATCTTGTAGCAAACAATAACATGGAACCCATATAACTCTTACAAAGTTCACGAGTAGGATATTCCTGTTGCAGCTGAAAATATACTCAGTGTATTATAGCACAGCCAATTTTGACAGTAACAGGCAAGGGTAATTACTCTGCAACGTCCTCGTTTCATTATGAAACAATGTAACTTTTCTGCGCAACAGGAAATTCTGATGACTTCTTTGGGGGTTTGGACGTTGCTCAATATCGGTTGTTAGAAGAGTTGGGCACTTCTTCCCTGCAGCTTTTCCTTCCCCTAACAAAATAGCCTTCGTCTCCCGCTGCAACTCCTAGTGGCCTCTTCCGTCCCCCCGTTCCCCTTCCCCACACCCTTAGCAAATTCCGGAAGTAATATCCACCACGTTTATGGAAAACAGCTTCATAACCAGCGATTTCACTGCACTACTTTTTGTTGTGATGAACGCAGCGATATACTTTGTTCGAATGAGTGATATGATTAATTTGGTGCATATCTCAATTCCATTTTAGTATGACTACGATTCTGTGCCAAAGTACAGGCAGTACAGGCCGGTGCAGTGCAAAAGGCACAAATGCTTTTCGTACGGTGAAACAGATAATATCACTTGCGAATTTTTGCCATAAATGCTGTCCTGCAACTTTGTAAAGGAACAATTTGAATGCTATACTAGACCCTCAAAGTTCATTTTGACATTTACCCGCTGCACTGTCGTGCAGAAAATATCACTACCCGTTCAGAAAATGAAACGTTTTTCCTAACGCTCTGCACTCCCACATGAAGTATTGCTGCGTCTACCAGAAGCATTTTGAGGTTGCCATGGCTTTCAAGAAGTTGATTTCATGGATTACTTCATTTTCAAGTTGCGCTTCTCACTCATCAACGGGGAAAAAGGAAAAGAGGGAACAATATATGCCCACTCTTAACGATTCGAAAATTGGCGCTTTACTTCCCCCCAACACGCTTCTCCCAACCCCAAAGCACTCTTCTCTTCAACCGCAGTTGCTATTGTGCAATACAGATCTCATAATTCGTTGAGTTCGACGAAAACACTGCTTAAGTGCAACGTTGTATCGTGCAGCGTTTTGCTCTTTACGAAATAATCTATAAGCATAGAAAACGTATTGGATTGTATGCAGCCCTTAATATTTTCGTCGGGATAGTTAAATAAAATGCGTTTGAAAAAAGTAAATAAAATAAGATAAGATCTCATCGGTATCAATAGAACTCCATATAAATTTGACTATATTGTCAATGCCAATCAGCCGTCACGAGTACGTTAAGCATCACTGTTGGGAGCGTTTTGGTAAATAAGAAGTGACACGTTTAAGAAAAAAATAAATAAATAAAACGAAATGAACGTAGAATTAGAAAATTTGATGAAATCACGCGCAAAACATCTATCCTCATCTATATTCAGTAGTAATAAATAGTTCTATAGTTCAATGTCAAACAAATCGTTTCACGCTTAAAATTGTCCATAAGGTACTTTGGGAAAATACCTATAAATACCTATAATACCCATAAGGTACCTTAAAAATATCTATGAGTGCAGCAATGATGAAAATAAAATCGAATTTCCGGTCTACAGTATGAAATTAGCTACAACAAATTATACGGAAATTTGTATTAGAACTGACCGCAAGCTCATAAAACTCCCTAACGCATCTTATTTGGTGGTGCATTAACTTTCAAACGTTTGCGCACCGATTTTATTTTTAGTTGATTTCAATGAAATATGATTTGCGGCGGGACATATTGCATGAGATGGTACCAGATTCGTTAAAATCGTGCACAATGATTGTTTATTCGTCATTCAATTTCTGTTGTACTTTTTCTCTTTGTTTGATTTGTATGAACTTTTCCTATGAAATTTTTTTGCTTTGTCTAACAAGCTTGAAAAATGTTTAAAAGAAAAAATCCGTGCAATAGATATCTTCAAAATATTAACGTAATTTGTTAAAGCCGGAAATTATGCGTATATGCATTGTGTTAATTGTATTGCTTTATAAGAAACATTTAGACAACTGGGATGTGAACATGCTGCTACTGTGGTAAAGAATTCAGAATTTTTACGTGATTGCCCGCTGAACATCAAATGGAAGCACACGGTTGAAGAATCAACAATAAACGGAAGACATTTCGCTGCCCTTCCAAGTATTGCAAAGGTAGGTTGCTCCGCAAGTTGATCCATTCGCATTTGTATGCGCTTTTCGTCGTAAAAGAAAAACCTATAGTGGCGACATCGTATACGTAGAAACATTTGTTTCTTTGTCTCTATGAGTGTTCAGTGGTGTAAATACAGATTCCGGAAAGGCTATCGTAACGAAATATGACCGGTATAATCTTTGGCCTACGGGTTCATCTACACGAAACCTGATTCGGGATTATGAATTTCAGAATCGTAATCCAAGGAAAATAGTTCAAACAGGAACGGTAAGCCATAGAAAAAGTGTACCCAAGTTTGCTTCCACAGACTCAAACTTGAGCTGCTTTTAGATGCACGACAGTGAACACTCTAGACAGTGCTTTAAAATAGCAATGGCATGGGAATTTTTAGATGAAAATGGGAAGACACTGAAAAAGGCGGAAAAATTTTTTTATGTAAAAACGGATGCCGAGAGCAAGGGCAGTTTCTCGTTGTGGATAAGTCGCTCGACCAATAATTATTTTCTCTCAGCAGTTGCTTAATCCCGAATCTTAAAGTAGGGATACTTGTTTCAAATGAAAGCGTTACTATGTCTTAATTTTGTAGCGTTTGATCTTAAGACTTTTATGGAAAGAATCGGATCGAACAGGATTGCAAAAACAGCATATCGTTTCCGAATTTATTTCCGCTTTACGGCTTTTTTTGTTTCATAAAAACAACTTTTCTTTGCTATAGTGAAGGCCTTGTTTCTCATTCCTGTTTCTTTGCTCTTCCATACAAATTACTATATTTCCAGTACAGTCTTTTCCGTTCTGACCATTTGTAGAACGTACAATTTCGCTTGCATACGACGTACGCCGCTTGTTCCACTAGCAAATGTACATCATTTGTTGCCCAAGTGAAGTGCGAAGCATAGCAAATACTTTTGAAGATTTGCAACGAACTATCTTGTGCAATATCGGAAGTGGTTCGTCGTGAGCAGGAGCTTGTGGTGATTGGTGGTGATCATAGTTGTGCGATTGGTACGTGGAGTGGCGTTGCATCCACTTTGCGATCAAAAGGAGATGTCGGGCTCATTTGGGTGGACGCACATTTGGTAAACTCATTCGAATTAAATTTTTTTTTGTCACCTAGCTACTGATTGCAACGGATCTTTGTGAGGCAGCTCTACTTTCCTCAACATTTTCTCATTTTTGTAGCCCATTTTCTTAACTGATATTGTACTTGTACGCTTCAATACAACATTCGCATGAAATGTACGCGTAGTTCGTCTCACAGGATGCCATTTAAGTCGTGATTGTGACATTATACGCTTATCAGGTCCGCTGCATAATATGCGTAGTAGAGCTGACAGGACAAAATGACCAAGGAAAGTCGAGTAATTAGCTCGCTATAGTTGAATTGGTGGGTGGAGTATCAGTCAGAAAAAAAAACAGAAGGTCGCGCGTTCCAAGTATCCTGTCACCGTGAATTTATAGATAAACGTTGGGATATTTGTCCGTATAACAACTAAAAAACAAGAATAATTGATTGTATCGAAATTGTGAGTAATTTGTTCTATAGGACTCTCATACACCGGAAACGAGCGATTCGGGTAACATACACGGCATGCCCGTGGCGCATTTGCTTGGCTATGGTACCAAACAGCTCACACAGATCGGTGACCGTCGACCCAAAATTAAACCATCCAATCTCGTATTTATCGGTATAAGGAGCTACGAAGCACCTGAACGAGTGAGTCATATTCGAATATTCTTAAACGGTACTTCATGAATGAATGATGTGAAAGTCGTCAACACCACTTTCCTCATGACTTCCAACTGCTACGAACCAATAGTAGATGGCATTTATGAAATGACGCTTACTGTACGCATGAGTAATGAGTTATAGTTCATATTCAGGTAACCGTTTCGAGAGATGTTTGGTAGTGTGCAACAGTATTGCACCTCTACGAATTTTTTCTCACGTTTTGCTAATCGAAATGGCATTCTGTTTGTCAACTATTGAGGTCACAATTTTGCTAAATTGTAATCAATTTGAGGAGCTGCTAGAAGAACTCGGCGTTCGCATATTTTATATCGATGAAGTGGACGAAAGAGGCGTGCAAGACGTTCTACAAGAAGCTATCGAAATTGTTAGCAGGTATAAAAAAGACCTTGCGAACAAATGAGGATATTAAATGCGCTGAAATACTCGTTCAATGCGCTAAAAAAAATTTCTGTTAAATTCGGCTGAAAATGAGTCTACAATTGATGAATTCATAGAGAACGATTTAAGCCTACAGCGAAATGTCATGAACATGAAAAATCCGATGAAAAACGAGTGTTTTAGCATAATTTCCGTTTTTCCGCTAAATCTGATCTCCACATGTAACATATCGTTTCCGCTACTGTTTTCTAGCCATGTAGCCACAACAACATAAATCTCATTAAAAGAAACGGCGCGCTAGTCGGTTAGGTCCACGCGATAAATAGCATAGGTAAACGCTAAAATAAGCGTGTTTCGCGATTGCAACTGATATTTCAAATGTGCCGAAGTAAGCAGAGATTTTCGAACGGTACAACCCGCAAGAAAAGGGCAAACAGTCATTTGAACCCGTAAAACTTAGAAGTACATTGACTTTCTTGGATGCTGAATGAAATGTATGTTAGCGTATGAAAAAATCGGATGTTCGCAAAAATTTCTTAACTTTGTATTTTGAAATCTGAGAATCAGGTTCCGCAATGTTCCTTGCAAAATGATGCGGTAGAATGTTGGGTGGTACTTTAGCGAAAATCTGCTCTGCATCAAACTTCGAGGATGTGCTAAAAAACGGGCAAACAATAACATGAAATTACTGGATTTTTGAGCGTTCAGTTATTCGCATCCTCGTTGGCTGTTTTATCAGTTAGGTAACTTCTGTAGACTCATCATATCTGTGATTGCACGCACTAAAATCAACTGTGCACTTCACATTTACGCGTGCATAATCGACGAGGGATTTCAACGAAACTGGCATTCAGTGTCGACGACAGTACGTAGTAATGAATACCAGTGATCACTGAGTAATTAATGGGCAGGTCACGATCGTGCGCAATTCGTTGCGAAAGCCGCCTTCACCGCTCATCACACTGAAAGAATGATGAGCGCAAAGATTGTTGTCGCATGATAAACAGCATTCCGCTGTTAAGCGCACGTGTCCATGACATCACACAAGGATTCCGTTCATGCCACGTGACCGCTATTGTAGTTGAGTGGCGCAGAAGTTTTTCTATTTCCGCTGCATTGACATCTGTCATGCTAAGAGGAAGGCTGGAAAACCTATAAAGTTGAGCAGTGCCAATAGACATGTAGAATATAAACTGAAATGGTTGCTCAACGAGGGGAATGAATGATTTCTTTTTTTTTTCTTTTCAAATATGATTTAAGAGAGTAGTTTTGCTTTCAGAGAGACGATCGGTTTCGGTCTCAGCATCGACATCGATGGATTTCGTGTAGAGGATGCTCCCGCTGTTGGTACTCCAGAAGATGGTGGCATCGTTGCAAGCGAATTCTTACAAGCGATTACAAACGTTAATCTTTCGAAGCTACTAGCAACCGAAATCGTCGAATTTTTGCCCAAATTTGATGACAACGATAAAACGAGGTAAACCATTTCTTCGCTAGCTCCGCATAAACAACAAATCGTTACCGTCTTCCGAATAAATTTCGTTATCAACTGCTCGAAAAAATTCAAAAAAAAAAAACAACTGAAGTTACGCGCAGTTAAGCCTGCTGTCATCAAAAGTCAAAAAGCTGTGGTTATCTATCTGATCGGATTCTCCTAATCGAGCTGGTTAGCAGTGGCTACTTTTTCAAACACGTTTTACTCACATTGAAGTCTTGCACTTTTCTCGGAAAATTCGTTAAGTGCTTTGCAAGAGAGTTTGAGTATTGAAAAAGGCTACGAAAACACTCTAGAGCTCATGAAAGAGCTTGTTTTCTGATGTTTGTTGTAAAACAATTGCGATTTTTATAGTGTTGAATATATGTATATGTATATATATATATATATA